>JAXIVD010001057.1:69370-103836 GCA_036785275.1 Cancer borealis
AGAACGCATCCTACATGTACTCTAAATGCGTAAAAGAACGTCATGAAAGAAGCTGTAGTGTCATATATATATCCCTTCTTCCCCTCCTGCAGATAACGGAAAGAGGAAGGGGAGGAAAGAGAGAGAGGATTTGAACTTTTCTTTCCTCCTCTTCATCCTTCACCACACATTTCTCTTCCCTCCTTCCTCCTCTTCCTTCCCTCCTCTCATGCCTTTCAACGTTAACTTTACCTTTCCTCTACATTCATTCATCCTTCCCCTTCCTCCCTTCTCCTACGCCTCACGCCCTTAGAGGAGAGGAGCAGCGAAGGAGTGAGAGGAACAAGACTAACATTGATCTCATGCCTCACCTCAGCCAAGGGTAGATTGAGGTCCTTCACTTTGAACTCTTCTTTCTTTTTTTCTTACGGGATATCATTTGCATACACTCTAATATGCTAATCACACAGCTGGAATGTAAGGCGTCAAAGTAAGGTTAATGTGAATGGAATTATACATTACGTTGTTTATAGTTATAGATAGACATGAAGATAAGATTGTAGGTAAATGTAGTTTTGTATGTCTTGCTAAATACATATGTCTGTTCTTTCTTTTTCTTTCTCTTTCTCCTTCCTTCTTTCCTTCTATCCATCTTCCATTCATCCGTATTTGGTTAGCATACACGTTCTCTTCCCGCTTCCCTCTTCGTGTAGGAAGGAGGAAGGAGAGGAGGAAAAAATGAAAATGTAATGAGTGAATGAAGGTAAGAAAGCAATTTAAGATTAAAGGAGGAGAAATAAAAGTGTGTGTGCGTGCGTGTGTGTGTGTGTGTGTGTGTGTGTGTGTGTGTGTGTGTGTGTGTGTGTGTATCTCATCAGAAATCTAATTGGAGTACATAAGCAGTTAAACAGCAGAAAATAATATAGGGTAAGGATTCTCTCTCTCTCTCTCTCTCTCTCTCTCTCTCTCTCTCTCTCTCTCTCTCTCTCTCTCTCTCTCTCTCTCTCTCTCTCTCTCTCTCTCTCTCTCTCTCTCTCTCTCTCTCTCTCTCTCTCTCTCTCTCTCTCTCTCTCTCTCTCTCTCTCTCTCTCTCTCTCTCTCTCTCTCTCATAATAATAATAATAATAATAATAATAATAACAATAATAATAATAATAATAATAATAATAATAATAATAATAATGATAATAGTTATTAACATAATTATTACTATAACTAAGTGCACTTATCAACTAGTTCTTTCGATATACAGATCAAGGCTAACACACACACACACACACACACACACACACACACACACACACACACACACACATACACACACACACACACACACACACACACACACGCGCGCGTTCCCTGGGGTGGGGATGAAGGAGGTGTAAGTAGGAGCAAAGAGAGTGGTCTAAATATAATGATAATGTTGATAGCTCGTGGAGAGATGGATTATGTTACTTCTAGGACACACACACACACACACACACACACACACACACACACACACACACACACACACACACACACACACACACACACACACACACACATACACACAAACACACACACACTTGAATCTCATAATATTCAATGGGACACAAATTACAAAAACATTACTACTACTACTACTACTACTATTACTACTACTACTAATACTACTACTACTACTACTACTACTACTAATAATAATAATACACGTTAGCAACAAAGAAAAATACTACACAAATAAAGAAAAAAACATACAATATGACCACCTTAATAATGTGGTCATATTGTATGTTTTTAATGTGTGATAATTACTTTTATTTAATGTGATAATTATCACACATTAAAATCTACGAAGCAAGAATTGCATATTAACCAAACCAAAACCAAAATGAAGCCAACTTTCCAAAACAATTAAGGTCACGTCCCCATACACGTAATGGGAGTGCGCACATGGTCAATGCAATCGTGTAGGGGTTAGACAAGGGATATAGAGGCTCCCTGTATGGTTCAGATGAAAGGGGATTAAGGGAGGACAGCTAGCTAAATGGGGCACTGAACAACCCTTGTCAAATGTCTCCCTCCTTTCTCCCTCCCGGAGTGGATATAACTGACCCTCTCTGCTATGCTAACGTGACCTACCCTCCCCACCCACTGCCCTAACTGGTGACCCACATTGCCAGCGGGGGGTTGGGGTAGGTGGGGGTGTGAAGTGCCTGAAATCTAATCCAATTTGAACCTTACTAACTAAAACAGCGTCACTTTTTTACCCGCCAAAGCTGTGACGAAACCCAGCTGACAGCGAGGCGTCCGAAGGCTAGGAAAAGGGTTCTCGAGTGAGGGTCTCTTGTTAGTTCCGTGATTTTCTAGTTCGTTTTGTAGTTTTCGTCTCCTTAGGGAAAACTGTATTTGAGAGAGAGAGAGAGAGAGAGAGAGAGAGAGAGAGAGAGAGAGAGAGAGAGAGAGAGAGAGAGAGAGAGAGAGAGAGAGAGAGAGAGAGAGAGAGAGAGAGAGAGAGAGAGAGAGAGAGAGAGAGAGAGAATATAGTGTTCCTAAGGATTATGCCGTGTTTGTTATTAATTTCTTAAGTTTCTGATGTGATGTTTTCGGAAGATAGAGGGAGGGGAAGAGAGGGAGGGAAAGAGAGGGGAGAGAGGGAGGGGAAGAGAGGGGAAGACACTAGCAGGAGGTCTATTCTGCCCTCCTGCCCTAGCTTGTCTTGTTTGACTTGCTCTTCGTGCCCTACTCTATATGCTACTCTACTGCCCCTGCCCTTATTTTTGTGTATCCTAATACAGTTCATTATCCCTTCGGCCTTCATCTCTCGATCTGTTACCCTCCGCAACTACTACTATAGTCTCATCTTATTCCTTCCTTTGTTTGAAAATATAGCATAATTCTATTAATTAAAAGTTAGTTTACTGTAATTAAACCATACGGCTATTGGAAACATAATTTACACGTAGCTAAGTACACACACACTTGGCTCCATGGGGTGGGTGAAGATTTGCGCGGGCGGAACGGGTGAAAATGTAATGAAGTTTTCGGAAATATGCAACTCCCGGACTACCACTATTTCATCCACACAGCTGCACCTTCGCCCACCACCCACACAGCTGCACCTCCATCCATCGGCCATCACCCTGTGTTTTGAACTGTTTTCTGCATATCGTCCTAAATAAAGATCCAACTTCCGACACGTCAACCACCTCGTCGCGTGAGCCTGCACCTCCCTGAAGGCGATGTGACTCTCACACTGATCCACCACACACTACCTATCACAATATTACTTAACACCAATTGTTTGACTACACTCATGCTAAAAATAAAAGGTAAAATGTTACATCTTCACCATAATGGCGTCTGTTTACAAAATGAAATAGCGACTCAAGAGAACTCCGCTGTTAATATGCAACTGCTGGGCGCGTTCAGCGAGATTCGTCCATAGATCATGACATATTAATATATTGTTATACACTCAACTACCTCTGCATACACATACCTGGATCTCTTGAGTCCATGCAGCACCGTGTATGTGCTGCCAAGTACTATAAATATCCTCACGTTTGCACAAGACACCACACACACTCGATCAACACACTCCGGAGACTCAGTGATCAGTTTTTACATGGAAAATTGAAAAGCAAGTGAAACTGCATGGGTCCGTATCCAGCACTTCTTCCTAAAATCTTACTCATAAAAATAAGTTAATTCTAGCAGAAGGTAACTTACAAGATAATACAGAAAGTGGAGATACCTGCTGACTGTGACCAGTCCAATCCAGTCCAGTAGTGGGCGTGGGATGTGCCTTTGTATCGCCTCCCACTTTTTGTCGTAGTTAGTAGTTGCTCTTGGTTCTTGATATTTTCTTTACTGTTCTTAATGCATCTTGCTCTTTCTTTTGTTCCAAATTTTTATCATATAGTCTTTGTTTTTTATTTCTTCAGGTGATAGTGAATCAAACACTAGTATTTTTGCAATGATGTTGTTT
This sequence comes from Cancer borealis, assembly GCA_036785275.1. Lineage (NCBI taxonomy): Eukaryota > Metazoa > Arthropoda > Malacostraca > Decapoda > Cancridae > Cancer > Cancer borealis. The sequence continues at coordinate 73,323 of JAXIVD010001057.1, forward strand.
CTAGTTTGACTGTGTTTCTCACAAAGTTTTGCTGTTGTCTTATTTCACTATATTCTTCACAATCTAACAAGAAATGTTCTAATGTTTCAACTTCACAATCACAACATGGACATTGTTCACTTTTTTCCTGAAATCTGTTTCTCCAATTTAATATTAGTGTTTGTTCTTCCTCTTAAAATTAACTTAGATCCTAGTGTATTATCTACTCAACTTTCTTCTTTGAGACCCTTTTTATGTAGATTGTAGATGTGTAATGTTGTTTTTGTTTCTATTTCATTCTTCCAGTTGGTTGTGTCCCATTTCTTAATTTTATCTATTATACGGTATTTTGATAAACTATTAATCTGTGTTATATTCATGTCTATCTTCTTCATATATACTTTTAATGTCTTAATCCACTTGGTGTCACCATTTTCAAATTATTTTATGAATGTCAATAATTTGGTCTTCTTGGCACCAGCACAATGTTTTATGGCCAGAAGATTTGGTTCTGATTCTAATTTATTAATCTCACTCCCATGTCACCGTAGACTAGCAGGATGAAATAAAAATGTTCCATAGTCTGATAAAGTATTGATATTCGTGACACAAGACACTCGCTCCTTCACACATACTCGCACGGTTCTAGCAAGAGACTAACACAGCATACAAGTCTTGGCAGCCAAATTAACATTGAATGGAATGAGTCACATGAAGAATTGTCAAAATATGCTTTACAAATAGATCAGACATGTATAAATAATTCTAAAAAATAATAAAAAATAAGTCTGCAATAAATTAAAAGTTCAAAATATATAATAATTGTGAAAAAAAACTTTGGCTGATCTGCTTGTCATAAAACTATAAATCATGTAAATAATGAGCCTAAAGCAAGAATATGCACAGATATTTGTTTACAATTGATATCTAAATGTGAAGAAACTACTGTCACAAAACAATCAAGTATGTAGACTCAATGATGGAGGCTGAAGAGAAAATATTAAGAGAAAATATTACAAAAATATTTAAGAGTTCAGATCATACTGAGGCACGTGTTATAGTCACAATTATGGATCTGTAAGTCATATTTAGTTAGTACAAGTAGCAGTAATCTTAACCAATAGTAACTGAGGCTTAGAAAAAATATTGTTAGCCATTGAATAACAAGATTATTCCAGGGCTTTTGGTTTTCATTATTAAAAAAAATATGACCTTAAAAATAAGCAGGAAGATTAGAATAATTCACATTCAAAACCTTCCTTCTGAAATCATGTGTCATCTTGGCACCTAATACTCCACTCGGGGAGTTGAAGTCATATACAAAAACGACAGACAAAATCATACGCCGTAGATTTCAACATGTTCTCTCAGAGAGCATTAGTTATTTACACAAGTTGTATGATGTCAATTTGTCTTCTTTGAGTCATTTAAGATAAATGTTTCATGTGTTATTTGCCAGATGCAAAAGATTCCTTAAAATAATGGTTAATTTTAAAACTTGAGATGAATTTTCATACAAAAATTGCACATTACATTATATGTATTTGGGAACACATACTTTGTACCAATACTATGTACATAAATCTCAATGAAATCTTTGATCAGTTTCATTTGTAACCAAACCTTCCCTTTACAAGGGACCAAAACATATCATGTAATGATTAAACTAAATCAAATCCAACTTTGATTCGACTTATGTACAGAGACCTACAAAACGAAACTGAACATAAAAAAAATAAAACCTTTGTGCACACACTGTATTCATAACTAATATAAATACTTACATTGAAATATCACAGATATCAGAAAAGCAATCATTGCAGTAAAGAATCAGTGGATGAGAGCAATATCTTTGGTACACAGCAGCTATAAATATGAATGCAAAGCACCGCCCACAATGGTTTTCTTGCATGCAGCTTTAAAAATGGTAATCACTTCTTATGGCATGGTGTTAGTCATGTATATAATAAATATCCTGCATCAGCATAAATCAGCCTACAATATGAACCACACATCATGTATTCATCACATTCACCATCTTCCTGGGAAATTAGAAGATCTGCCTTTGACTCACTGTCCTGTTCCACCATTCCACCTTCTGTTATAACTACTCTCACTCTCCAACCAACACCTGCCACAGTTGCCTCTTATCCTAATAATCTCACTCTCTTCTGACTGCTTCCCATTCCTCTCCGCCCTACACAGCTGGGCTAGACAACTTTCCTATCCTTTTCAAGGTCGTAATATCCAATCTGTCAAATATAGTTCCTCTAATATCGCATCTAAACTAACACTAGTCACATACATCCACTTATCACCTACTTTACTTGGTACTTAAAACATGTCTAGCATAGTAAAGCCACTGAAATCTAGTCTAAGTAACATAAAATTATACTTCTTAGTTATTATAAAATAAATAATTAATTAAAAAAGTTCTGAGGAGCAGGTAGCATGGCCACTAGTTATATATTTCTTATGGCACTGAGTACGTCATCTTTCTTGGTTACAGTTTCTCGCTCAAGCTCAACTATAGCGAATGACTAGAGGCTGATGATTCGTACCTGCAGCTGATATATGAGCCGGCATTACTATAGCCAAATAATGCATTTATCTGAATATATATTGATACTTGTATATAGCTAAGCATTAGTATTTTTCTATGGCACATAAGAGTAGCCTTCATGCAGCTGTTTCTGAGCTGGGAACACTTTCTGGCCAGTTAAGTATACATTATCATCCAGGCCTTTGATGGCTCTGAATGGTGTTCATAGACAGAAGTATCAAGAGTAATGTAAGTAAGATACATTACACTCAAATTAGATTCATCATCTGCAATAAATAAGAATGCATGTAGATATCACACACAGGAGTACAAAATGCTCTACAATACTGTTAACTACATCACCTCTACAGAAGATATATGTATTTATATATATATGGATCTGACATATATTAATGTAATTTAACTATGAAATAACTACAAAAATCTGATAAAGAGAAAATAGTTTTTTAATAATGTACTTGAAAAGAATAAAAAGAAAAGAAATGAGACATTAGGGCAATAGGTATTAGGAAACAACAGCTAGAGATAAATTTGATGACAAAAAACTGTGTGGGAAGAGCAATCACGAGAATAAGTGATGGAAATTATTAATACTGGCTGCCTACTGAGGCTGGTGAATAAATAAGTGAAAAATTACCAAGAATAATGAGAGAAAGTGGAAGAGTGAGGCAGAGCAAGGGAGAAAAAGACAAAGAGATCAACAACTATTAGTCTGTTGATCTCTTTGGCAATAGAAAGAATGGGAAGTAATGTAGGCAGATTAATAAACTCAAAACAAAAATGGGGACTGATTACAGAGGATAGAACTAAAAGAGAATGGGTCAGCAAGGGAAGGAAGGGGCTAAGGTAAAGCTGTTTTCCTGGTCACATTAGTGTTATCATCCTTACAGAAAGTGTTTGAGCGGCTCCCCACAGAGGGCGGGGTGCCAGTAATGGTTCCCGTGACCCCTCCTGGTCTGCTGGTCACACTTGAGGCACGACTTCTTCCCTCGGAGGAGAGGTGGACAGAGGACGTGGGGCTGGAACCTCGCCCAGCCCCAAGCCCTGCGCTGCGTCCAGACTCCCTTAAGGGTGAGCGTGTGCTCCTCCTTCCCTGAGCTGCCACTCTAGGCCGCGTCAGGTTGCCATTCTTGACGTCTATTTGTTTCCGAGGGTCCCTGGGGGTTCTTGGAGTGTGTGGATTCCCTTCTGGTTGAGTGTGTGCAGCTGGTTTGTTCTCCTGCAAGGCTGTACTCCCTGCTGATCTGTTGAGGCTGTTGCTACCACCCCCGACCCTGCTGAGGTTATTAGTACTGCTGCCATTCCCTGTCCTGCTGAGGTTGTTGGTACTGCCTCCTCCTGTCCTGCTGAGGTTGTTGGTGCTGCCTCCCCCTGTCCTGCTGAGGTTATTGATGCTGGTACCACCACCCGATCTGCTGAGGTTGTTAGTGCTGCTGCGGAGTTCAGTTCGTTGATGGGTGGGTGTGCGGCTTCTGGTCTCACTTGACTGAGTCCGGATAAGCTGAAAACATTTTGTCCCATTTACCAAGTGTAGAGATAGGAAGGAATGGCAGCAGACATATGGTAGACAGTCAGGAGGGTGTGGGTGCTGACACTTAACCATTATCCTCTGGCTGACTGTATAAAATGTATGTGCTGTTTGTCCAAGGTTGATTCACTGATTGGTTGAGTTTCAGGTGCTGTAACTACAAGGTCATATGGCACTGAAGAGGCTTAAGGTCACCCAGAGGTTAAAGGTTAATTTAGTAGTGTGGATGTAATTGTGTATTAGATTGAAAACTGATGCCAAGGAAAGTTTGTCTGATGTGCAGCATGTCTTACTTAAGGCATGTAAACCAAGACCATATGAAAGCTGTAACTGCATTCATCATAGCAAAAAATAAAATACTGATACAATAGGCTTTAGCTCCTTCTGCAATGGTTTCAGAAAATACTCACCATTTTGTGAAATTGTAAAGGAGACAAACATACCAAACGTCATATAGCTTTCAAGACAGCTCATTATGCTTCAAACTAAATAACTTTCACATCAACAAAAACTCAAGAAAGGCAGGAAACAAAATAACAATCTTCCTCTCTGCAAATATACATACAAACTGAAAGAAAATATCATTCATATGGTATAAAACAGCAAATATAGAAGCACAGGACATTACCACAGCATAAGCCACAGACAAATAACCTACAGCACCACCACTGCAACACACACACTCAACACAACACAACAAACACACTCCAAACCTTATCATTGCCTCCCCTGTGCACTGGGGTCAAACTCTGGCTTCTTTGGGTGTGGCTGGACTTTCTTTGGGGTATTTCATCTTCGGAGGCAGAGCTCCCTGTGGTCTATGGGAGGGGGAGGCAGAAGTGGAGACTGTTACTCACAGGCTGGGGACTCCTTGTAAGGGGAACAGAAACAGGGTGTAGCACAGTGGCACACTCTCTATTATCACGGCTCAGAGCTTGCAGGGAGGCTAAAGGGAAGGATAAAAATTAGGAGAAAAAAGGAAGGGATGAAAATTAAAGTAGATATGGAATAAATGATACAGTAAAGGGAATTAAAAGAAAAAAGGAGGGATGAAAAATAAGGTAGATATGGGATAAATGATATACAAGAGGAAGTAATGGAATCAATAAATCACTGGAAGGCAGAAAGGAAGGAAGGGAGGTAACCAAGGGAAGGCAAGAACGGTGACTACAGTTTGTAAGGAAGGAAGATGGTAGAGTGAATGCAAACATAACAACTGGTCATCCTTGGCCATGCATTGGTTTAAAAGTTATTTACATATATCAAGATGGGCAGGATGGCAAAGACATGCTCAATTACTTATAAAAAATCATCATTAATCAAAAGTTCCTACAGAATTAAGTCAGTACATTTATATAATGAAGATATGAGGGGAGTACATACAAAATTTGGTCCTTATTGTTTTTACATGGATGGGGAGGAAGTTTCTACCACTAAACAAAGAGGTTATGATCCCAGAGTTGTTTCTAAAGTAAGGTCAAATACTTTATAAAAAGGCACACACAAGGAATATATAACACGAGAATATTACTACCAAAACACTCTCAAACTCTCACTTGTATATCGCTTTCTTCCTGGTACTGGTCAAAAGTTAGTAATATTTGAAGGTATAATATCTCAACACCTTACACCTTCATTCTCCTTCAGTAATTAAATCATCCAATATATGCATACAAAAAAAATCATAATCACTTTTGAGCCTGGTAAAAAGCTGAAAAAGTTAAGCATAAAACAGCCTTTAATAAGCCTGAATCAAGAAGCTGTTCAGACACATAAGCAAACATTGGTGTTGAGCAGAGCCAGTCTTTGGAAACAAGCGAATGCAAGGCGTATCAAGGCCACCACTTTCTCTATACATGGTGAGGCACAGAACATAAACAAACAAAACACTGCTGACCTCACCACACCCTGTACACCCAACTCACCTTCCTTGTAGACTAAATACAAGCCTTGCCTCATAAAGATAGAATAATAACAATAAAAATAATAATTGTATCAAGAGTGACTAGCTTCCTGGTGAATAATTAGTCCTATAATAATACTCACTGTTTGGCTTGGTGTGCGCTGTATGGCAGAGGTCCTCCGAGGCAGCTGTGATCCCTCTAGTGGTCCTGGGGTTCTGGGGCGTGAGGAAGGTGGGGGGCCTGACCTAGTAGGGGTGTGGGGGAGGGGGCGGGAAGAGGAGGTAGTGTCAGGTCGGGAGAGGGAGCGGGTGAAGGTTGCTCCCCGGGTGAAGCTTCCAGTGGGAATGGTCCGCTTGGTGGTGGTGGGCTGAACTTCCTCGTCTGTGGATGTGTCATTACCCTGGCAGACGTAAAGGAGGTGAAGTTATACATTAACATCCTTCACAAGTCACTTACACCTCTATGCATGAAGTTGTACATTTTTCATCCATATAAAACAGTTCATCCAGTGTAATTGTTAGAAATATTGAACCTGATATGATTGGATATTTGATGGGTGGTGGTCTGAAGGTGTTATCCATCAACAGTACTCACAGGTCGTACCCTTCTGGGCCGCTCAGCTACTGTACGTGCTGACTGGGATCTCTGGATGGCCACCTGCCTAGCCTGGGCACGGAGGGTGGAGGCACGGGTGGGTGGGGGGGTGTGGGTGCGTGGGCGGGACAGGCTGGCTGGTGGAGTTTGACACCGGCTTGGCTCCTGTCCACCTGCTGGGGTGCGTCTTGTGCCTGGCCGCTGAGTGCTAGGGACAGCCGTGGCACTGGCACTACGCATGAGCCGGTGGTCACCTGGCCTGCCTGGGGTCCGGTTGCCCTCACTGCTGGAGCCTCGTGGTCTCTGCAAACAGTAATGGACAAAGTATATATAGTCTCATAATCACAACCATTTACCTTCCCTTCTACTACTCATGATAAGGGAGTGACATACCCTGTTGGCAGACGATAGCTTTGGGCGCGGGCCGGTGGGGCGTGAAAACTCTACCACCACCAGCGCTGCGTCCTTGATGCGGCGCTGGGTGGCAGGCAACAACAGCGGCCACTTGCGACACACTGCCACACGGTTAGCATTGTGAACCATGAACTTCTCCACTTGGCTTAGCAGTGTCTCCAGGAAGGTTAGGTAAGTCTGTGGGTAAGAGAAAACAGGAGATTAAATAAATAAATCAATAAAAATATATATATAATTCAAGACAAGATGAGTGAGTGAAGTGTTACCTCTGATACCTCTGCAGCTCCCTCTTCTTGGCTCTCCTCTATGTGTTGGGTGAGCTGAAGGTGTGATAGAACCGCCTGGTCAGGTCGGATCAGTTCACAGGCCACCCTCATTGTGTCCTGCAGACTCTCAATGCTCCAACCACTGTCACGACCCAACACAAGGAATCTATGGACCGTTACAGAAGTGTGTTAACCAGTGCTTCAAGTTTTTAATAATGTATTCAAATATTTTTTTTCATACTTCTTCTCCTTCTCTCTCTCATTAGTACTCAAGCATGATATATATTCCCTTACTATTACTATTATGATATATATTAATTTCTTACTATTACTACTACAGATAATGAGTGTATATAATGAGGAATGTTACCTATCTGAAGCCAGCACTCCACTCATGTTAGCTGCAATGAAGCTTGTTGCTGACTCAAGGAGCTGAGCCGCGGAGTCAAACACAGGCTGAGCCCATCTCACCATAGGCAGGGAGGACAACACACGCTCACACCCTAAAGCAGTCTCCAGGACGTTGCTCACACTCTGGGTACAAGATGACAGGACTGTTATAACTACATGCATTCTGTGTTGTATTGTAGTGACTTTGTTCTCTCTTTCAACTTCCTTCACACTGTAATACTTGCCTTAATGTGGTATACTGATTTGAATATGATACTGATTTGACATTACCATACAAAACATAATAGCTATAATGAAAAATAACTTACATTCACACACTTGAATGATGTTAGAATTGATTAAAATTTCCTGTAACCGATAATATAACAGGATTCTAAAAAAATATAAGGTAGGTTGAACGTTGATTTACACTCTTCACTAATTATACATGAGTACCCTAACTAGTGTGATATACTGACCATATCATCCAGCAGCTGTTTAAGGCACCTGTCCTGCACTTCTGGGGGCAGTGCAGCATAGTTCCTGGTGGGGAGGACAACAACAAAGTGCCTTGCCACCCAGCGCAGGCAGCGGTGGTACAGCTCATCCAGGCAGTAAGCACCAGCGATGGGAAGCACATCCAACACTCCCTCAAGACACCCTGAACATGGCTGAGGAAGTAGTGGAAGGAAATAGATGGTAAGTGTTAGGTACATACACAGGAACTGCCTTGTGTAGGTCAACTAGCCTTTTGCAGTCTCCTTATGTTCTTATATTGCTGCTTGGTCACTCTTAAGAATATACAGTACACACATAGTCACTTCTTATATTACTCTACAACTTTATATCTATCCTATACATACTATCATCCCTGAGGCAAAGGGTTTTCAAATGCGTCTCAATATTCTCTGTCACAAAACGACACTACAAGAAGCAAAGGAAGAATAATTGATCTCCTTTCATGGTGATTACATTTTTTTCTTTAAATCAAACACACAAGAAGCAAAGGTGACATTATCATTACATTATTATTACTACTCTTTCTTTTTTCTTTAAATGTACAATTCTAGTCACCTTGTGGAAGTAGTGGCACATCTTGGCCTTGAGGTGGAGGGCGATCACATCCTTGAGGCCATCGAGAGCCAGCATGTCGGCCAGTGCTGCCAGCTCACCAACCCTCACTCCTTCAGGCACTGTGCTGGTGCCACTGTAGATGTGTTTCAGTGCCACCCTAACACTCTCGGGGGAAAAACTGCAAACATAGAATGAAATGTCAAGTGAAAAAATGCAAACAGAATGCAATGTTTTATTTTTACAGATAGTGAATGAAGATATAGTGATACATAGTTGCATAAGTTTGATCTATAAATAAGTGTTCAAATTTCTGTGGATGTTGCTCAAATAATGTACATGACAATAAGGCAAATACCACACATGTCTACACACCCTTGTAGTTTGATGACATTGCCGGCCGTTTCCACCCAGTGTCCTGACAGCATGGCAGCAAAGTACACACACCTTGACGCCAGGATGCACTTGTGGGCACGGATGCGCTTCTCTCCTATCTGTGAGGACGTGTGCAAACCAACCTCAAACACACACAATGGATGATTCAGGATTCTTGGGATACATTTGAATTATAAAAAACTATACAAGTTTTTTTTTATAAACAACTTATATTATGTTTCTGATAATCACCTAACTTGCAGCAGGAATACAAACCATGATATATCTGAACACAAATTATACTATATGTGAGTTGTTTGGGGAGACTAAAGACTCGTAACTAATCACCAAAATGACTTGTATGTGACCTGCTAACATGTGACCTCAGTATTTGTGTGACCTACTTGAATGGTGACGTCTGTGTCCACCTCATTCAGGAACATCCTCAGCAGGTCTTCTCCCAGCTTGGACTTGTTCTCGGTGCTGCCTTGCTCCGAGGGGTCTGGAAGGACGGGTGTGTATAGGGGAGGGTGGGGCTAACAGGATGATGATGATGATGATGATGATGATGATGATGATGATGATGATGATGATGATGATGATGATGATGATGATGATGATGATGATGATAATGCTGATGATGATGATGACAGAAAAGAAATAACAATAAAAGGTTGAAATAAATACTAGGAATAAGAACAATAATGGTAATAACACAAAACATTAATTACAAACAGCAGTCTTAACAATACAATACTTACTATTAGATCTGTCTAGGCTGCTGAGGAGACTGCTCACATCTGACACAACCTCCTCAGCCTCCACACTGTCCTGGGCCCGGCTGGAGGGTGGTGCCTCTCCTAGGGATGAGCTCTGTGTTGGACCGAGCTCTGAAATTGATATATCCCTGGAGGTTGCCAAGTCATTTGTCTCAGAGGTGAGTTCATCCTTGGTCCTGGTGGCTGATGGGTCCCGTGGCCGAGGGAGGGAGTCTACCTTCTGATGTGCCATTGACCTGCCTTTGCCCACCCTGGATGAACTCTTGGATGTCCTAAGGGTGTGGATGGGACGGGGAATGCCGGATACAAAGGTACCGTCCTTGCTGCCGGATGATTCGTTGATCTTGTCGTTGAGGCTCACGTTTTTGCGAGCGGGTGGTTGGGCTATGTACTCCTCGCGGCCAATCACAGACTTGGTCATGAGCCGGCTGGAGTCAGGAGCAGAGAAGAGGATGGAGTCACTGGGTGCTGAGCGTGTCATGGCACTCTCGGCACGTTTCTTGGGTGGCGGGGCTGCCGGTCGCCTCTTGGACTTGGGCGAACCAGACTTTGAAGGTGATTCTGCTTCTATGAACATGAAAAAACCCTTCTTCTCTTTACCCTCTTTGCCTTCTTTCCTCTCCCTTCCCTCCTTGCACTCTTCCCTCACCCTCCCGTGGTCCTCCCTCTTCTCCAACACTTTCTTGGTGGCATTCTCCACTCTATTGACATCTGGCGCTACAGTCAACACAGGAGGGAGGGATGTGAACTCCTGTGCCTGACCCTCACTGGTTCTGGCCACAGCTGCGCCATCACTCTCTGACCTGCGTTTCCGGCGTGCTTTGGGTGAGGGAGCATCAGCCTCAATGTACATGTACACAGCAGATGAAGGTCCTTTGCATCTTGAAGCAGCATCCTTTTCAGCTGGTTTGGGTTCCTCTGCCGGGCTTGGTATGTCTTTAAGATTTATGAACATTGGGAATATACTCTGGTGCTTCTCTTCCTCCTTATCCTTGCTTGTCTCCCCTCCCTCCTCACCTTCAGTCTGTCCTCCCTCCTTCTCCTCCTCCTCATCCTGTGGACCAATGTAGCCAAACACCAGTGGGATGGCGTCCACGTCCTTCACTGACCCAATGCTAACCTGACGCTCACACTTGGCTACACACTTCCTCTCCCCGGCTGAATCCTTCTCCCGCTTGAGAGTGGAGCCGCCAGACATGATGGGGGTGTTCTCAGAGAGGTCACGGCTTAACTTTGGACTCTCACTAAAGGTTTTAAGTACAAATGTTTCCTCAGCAGGTAATTCTTTCTTCTCCACCTTGGGTTCATTACTGCCACTACCACCACCACCACTACTGCCTGGCTTGCCCTCTGCCTCCTGCTCATCACGCTCCTTCTCCTCGTCATCCATCTCCTCTTTATTAATACTGGCAGTGCTTCCTTCCAACCAGCTGCTGCCGGTCCTGCTGATGGTTCCTGCACCTCTCTGGCCCACTAGATCCACACTGAGGGAGTCTGGGGAGGGGGAGCGAGTGGCCTCCTCCATTCCTGTCATCTCCTGCTGCACCTCCATGGCATCTGTGCTCCTCTGTGCCTTGGTAAGATGGCGGCGTGAGGGTCGACGGGCTTCCACTCCCGGGTCATCTGTTGAATGCATCACTGGCAGGCCAACAGAGGCTGGCCGAGGCAAGGGGTCCGTGGTGGAGGCTTCCAGTGCACCCAGGGAATGAATACTTCCCAGCAGAGCACTGTCCACCATACTGCTGTACAGAGAACCCGTTACACCCACACTTCCACTTTCTGAGCTGAGGCTGGCTGTCATCATACTGGCCGTCATCATGTTGGTGGAGGGGATGTTGGAGTAGGTCTGGAAGTTGTGTTCAAAGATGAGGGAACCTTTCTTACGCTCCAGCTCCCTCAGCCTCTCAGGGTCCTCTATGCCATCTTGGAAGGGAACTGACACACACTCATCTGACACCTTCCTCTCAGGCCCACCTCCACCTCCACCTTGGCCAGCCCTGTTCCTCTTGGGAGAGTTGGTGGCAACACACCCAACAGTGTGCTCAGACAGTTCATGCTTCAGACCCCGTCCAGTCCGACTCCGTGGGTCTGGCCGGACCTCACAAGGGGAAGCATCAAGTGCCCCTTCAAGTACCTCAAATGTTCTGGCTCTGACCAGGGGCCTCAAGGTGTTGACAGGGGGTGATGGCACTTCCCTCTCCCTCTCCTGTTCCCTTAGCCAGTTGCTGTTCCTCTCTGACCTTGCATCAAGGCCATGTTTGCCATCAGGATGGTCTGACTGCCACTTGAGTCCAATCTCTAGCGGGCTGTCCTCTGAGTCATGGCTGCTGGAGTTGTCCTCGTGACTGCTGGGCAACTCTACTTCAAGACTTGATGTCTCATGAAGGTTGGTGAGGCGCTGTTCACTGCCACTGTTACTGGCGCTGGTGTTCTCCAGGTCAACACTGTCCTGGGACTCTGCACCAAACGACTGACTCTTCCTGGGCAGGCAGTGTTTTGCCAGTGCCAGGGAAGGGCCTGCTTGGTGCTGCTGACGGGCAAACATGTCAGCCTGGTGCAGGAAGGCATTCTCCTTGGTGCTGAACATGGCTCCGTACCGCAGGGGCCGTCCATCCTTGGGCCCCTGATCCCCTGGGGTGGGTGAGGCTGTGTCACCATTGGAGTAGATTGCTGTGCCACCACACGGCTGGTCCAGGTCTGCAACTGGAGTGGTCTCTGAGTAGGAGGACCTGAGAGAGCCTTGGGGGGATATCTCCTTCCTGTCCCGTAACCGTTCCTGCAAGGACTCCCCGCTTACCTGCATTGGGGAGGTTTGCAGCTCCTTTATCATACACACATTGAACACTGGGGACTCCTGGCTGGACAGAGAAGTCCCTGGGGAGCCATCCTCCAGAGGGGGTGATCTCTTGGTGAGGGTAAATGATCCCTTGCGTGGTATCTTTCCATTCATGGTTTGTCTAGCATGATTGTCCAAGTTATCCTCCACACTGTTACAATTAGTGATGGCCGCCCTTGGTGCCTCCTTGGGGCTGCACTGGGACAATCCTGACATGGGCTGGTTGGTCACACTCATCCTCTGCACACACAACTCTGACCGTCGACCACCAACTCTGTAACCACACTTGGGCCTCACTGACCCTTGGTGGGGCGGGTCCCCCTTCAGAAAGGCAGGTGTAGGTGGAGTGCAGGGGTGTGTGTTGTCTGGTAGGGTGTTGGTGTTGTTAATGGTGCGGAGGTGTGGGGTGTCATGGCCTGGGGGGGGGCGGCGGCACACTTCCCGCACGTTGCCTTTCTTCTCACTCAGGTGACCAAGACGTAATTGTTTCAAGATGATCCGTTGGACGCGTTGTTCCTCCTCGTGACTCAGCTTCTCAATCCTAATCTGACTGTGGAAGAGAAGTGCCCGCTGCTGCAGTACTAGGAGGACACCCTCTAGCTTCCGTCGTAGGGCTGCCCCGGCTGCACCACTGTTCTCCTCACTGTAAAGACTCCTGTGGGGGGAGAACACCGGCTACTATGAGGTGGTTACAATAATGAAGGAAAAGTACTACATAATACCATGTCACAACCCCATTCCCTGTGTTGGTATTGTTTGCTGAATTATCAAGCACACATTATTATATAGTATTGAATAAGCTAAGTGAAAACATGAAGTTAGTATGCAATTAAGCATATAATAGTGAGCAGAGACATGTTAATGAAGGCAGCAATTGCAACAGGGAAGTGCAATGACTCCTAATAATGTGTAAGTTCCCAGTGTCCATAATGAGGTAAGTTTATTTAGTGGCCAGGATCACCCTTAGCACAACAAGCAGTAGCCAGCATGAAAGACAAGAAGGAGGAGGTACAGTAAGTGCAGTTAGGTTCAAGTGACCACTACTGGTTCTTGGTTCAGTAACATGCTCACTAAGGTTCTTTCCAGATATTGGCCCACACAGAAAGTTGTCACCCGTCCACCACAGAAGAGATGCACGTTCAAGATCCTCCAGCGGGTGTTAGGCATGAGCCCTAAACCACGGCATAAGGTAAATAAATAAATAAATAAATAAATAAATAAATAAATAAATGAATAAATGAATAAATGAATGAATAAATAAATAAGTAAATATATATACAAACATACATATTACAAGCCTAAACACACTTGCAACTCATATATAATTAACTCGAGGATCAAATGTAAAAAAAATAAAAAAATACATAAATATATAAATAAATAAAACTCTAACGAAACATTTATACAACGAAGTGAAAAAAAAGAAAAAAAAAAGACAACTCACCGTGTAAATTTTTGGAGTTCTTTGTATTCAACATCCGGAAGCTGAATGCAGATAAGATCCCTGGCCGGCTTCCTCCCACAGTGTTGGTACTTGGCTATCTCCTGCAGAAGGCGCCAGACAGCCGGGACTCTTGCAGCAAAGAAGAGGTGGTGGCAGTATACGTTGCCCCTCGATGCCTCAAGTTTTAAGTCCACAAACAGTGATTTCTCATAGAGGCTGGAAATAATAGGTCAAGGAAGGGAATTAACTGAACGGAATCTAGTCATGTTTTGGTTTGTTTCGTAACTTTTGTGTGTTCCTGAAATTGATTAAAATGTGGTGTGATATAAATTAAAGCATGTCCTTCTTACACAAGACAAACAATCCTTCATTAAATTACTTATAAACAAAATAATAATAATAATAATAATAAACAATTCATATTAATCCCAAAACTTTCATTAATTTACAACCTTACTCACTTGGGTTTAAAATTACTTCCTCGTACAACATCACCACAAAACATACATAGGTAATCTTGGCATGAATCAAGTCAACATAACTGAAGTAACTCACCATACGGCACATGAGTAAGCGAAGGTGAAACACAACACTCACAACAAACATCCGACTGACTGAAGCACATTTTCATATTTCATCACATTTTTTATCTATGCTTCACATGCTCCAGAGAATTGTAAACTATATATGCATCTACGGAATAAAAATTTACAATACACTTTCTCTTCTTCTCCCTCTACAGATAAAATTCTAATAGCTATGAAAAGAGAATACTAATACATCTACATTGGTAAAAATAAAGACACACAGAAGGTCTTCACTAAACACTTCATTTTTTTTTTAACATGTCATTAATAACTGTAGCAAAATTAACATCACAAGGAAAACATTCACAGATTCCTCGAGACATTACTTTGCTGACAATTACAAAAAAATAAAATAAAATAAAATAAATAAAACCCATGAAAAAAAAGTGAAGTGTATAGAAACGAAGACTCACTCGCTGCACACTCAAAAATAATCTACATGTCAAAAACCAAAAAAAAAAAAAAGTTATATGTATACAAACCCAAACACATCAGACACCAGCTGCTCTGAGACTCTTTTTTGAAGCTCCAACCTCTCGCGCTCATACCTCAGCCGGAGAGACGAGGACCAAGGCTGCGGGTGACGTCTCGCACGCTGTCTTACCGCTGCGGGACGGGACAGGATGGAAGGGGGAGGGATGGGGGAAGAAAGGTGGAGGAGGGGTGGATAAGGAAAGGAAGGGAGAAGGGAAAGGTGGGGAAGGAAGGCGATGAAATTGATGGGGAAGGAAAGGAGGAGGTTTTGATGAGGAATGGAAGAGGAAGGGATTGAGGGGGAAGGAAGGGAGAGGGATTGATGGGAAAGGAGGAGGAGGGATTGATGGGAAAGAAGGAGGAGGAATTGAGGAGAAAGAAGGAGGAGGAATTGAGGAGAAAGAAGGGAGGAGGAGGAATTGATGGGAAAGAAGGGAGAGGGATTGATGGGAAAGAAGGGAGAGGGATGGAATAGCAGAAAAAAAAGGATTAAAAACTGATAACATAATTGGACTGGAATTGGATTGCATCAAATACCTTTACCATGTTATTTTTTTTTTAAAGTTAATCACCAAATAGAATAGTTTAATTTAGTGTGATAATAATAAATACTTAATAAGCATACAAGGGCAGTGTAAGGTTATGTTAGGGTGAAGCTTGCTTACATTGTCGGTCCATTGACAGCTTGGGCCATAATCCTGATTAGCACAAGCATCACTTCTGTAAGGAAAGAAAGGTTATAGGAAGGGTTAGAGGACAGACATTATAGTATACTTAGGAAGGAAGGAAGGAAGGAAGGAAGGAAGGAAGGAAGGAAGGAAGGAAGGAAGGTAGGAAGGGAGGAAAGGAGGAAGGAAGGATGGAAGGAAGGAGGGAAGGAAGGAAAAATTATAGTACTTAGCAAGGAAGGAAGGAAGGAAGGAAGGAAGGAAGGAAGGAAAGAAGGAAGCTTAGGTAAGGTTTAAGTAAGGTTAGGTTAGGTAAGGTAAGGTTTAAGTAAGGTTAAGTTAGCAAAGGTTTAAGTAAGGTTAGGTTAGCTAGGGTTTAAGTAAGGTTAGGTTAAGTAAGGTGTAAGGTCACTTATAAATCATGTAAATCTAATGTAATGGAAAGTGAAGTTATAAAATGTATATACAAATGTGCGATATTTCTGCATAACTACTGCTCGGACGGTATTGATATAAATATGAAGTGGTACATACTATACATCTGTGAAGGTTTCAGGCGGTGCTCACCATTATTTACCTGGTAAGGCGTCTTTAAAGTTAGGTGCTTCGAAAAGTGTATAATTCCACACCTCTTCTGCATCATTACTGCCTATACAACAAACACACAATCAATACTCTTTCTTGATTTCGAATGTGTTTTGTTACTACACCCCCAAAAAAAATGTTTCACCTTAGATTTTTCCAGCTTCATATACGGCCTATATCTGCTTCCCCACCCTAACACCACGCTTACCCATGTGATCCCTAAGACTGTTGGCTATAGGAAGAACAAGAAGAACAAGAAGATAGAGGACGAGCAGTAGATATGCAGAATTACCAAATGAATAGATCAAATTACGACATACATACATACATACATACGTACACACATTCACATTGCCTTCTAAATAAAACATGATTCCTATTAAATATATATAAACGTGAGGTTAATATATGAATAAATAAGAAAAATAAGCCATTAAAAAACATATACAAAAAATATAATTATATTACCCCATAAGGCGTGTCCATCAGTAACATCAACACACATGCACTAAACACCCATTTATAGGCCTATCATACATTTTTGGGTGATAGGATATATTGACATAGAGTATAATTACACATGGGTGGGCTTACAGCAGGATAGAGGCCTAAGGGAAGTAATGGGAGTGTAAAATGTGAAGGATTGACAGAAGGGTGATGGTAGCAGACGCCATGTTGATCCCAAACTGTCTTCAACCTTGTACGGTTTTGTTATTTATTTATTTATTTGTCATATTCTATCGTGTTTAAGGAATATATTTATTTATGTGTGTTTGTTTATTGTTAATTTATGTGTTTTGGATTATGGTTCAATTTTGTTAATTTGTGTATTCCGTATTTTTTTTAATTAATAATACTCTCTCTCTCTCTCTCTCTCTCTCTCCTTACTTACTTACCAAGCCTAAATTACTACCTAATTAATCAGCCATACACCCTAATCACCTCTCATTACAACCAGCTATAGAGATAATAATATAATAAGTCCCTTGGAAAGATATTCTAATTGCCAATTATAACTAATTAAGAGCTGTAAGAACCCAATTAACATGAATCTACATATGAAAACATTTAATGCTAGATATTTAGTAGTAGTAGTTAGTTTAGTTTAATTACTTCCTTAATTGATCTTTTCTTCTGTACAGCTATTTTTATTAATGGTCATGGGTGATTAACTTATATGACCCTTTATTAGTGTGCCATAACCTTATAAAGTGTACCATACATTGCCTGTCATGGAGTTATATATATAGGAATGATGTAACCTGATGATGTTACTAAGCTCAGCTCCCATTAGTTCTATTTTCAGACTGACCTTATCACACTGTTCTTACCTTACCTTTCTCAACCTCAAATACATGTAGCCTATATAGTTTAAGAAAGACTTGAATTGTAGCTTCACTGTCCCTAGAATTCAGCATTTTTGAGATTAAACAAAGAAAAAAAAGATTGCAATAAGACTGACTACTGGCTCAAATAAAGCATACAAAAATGTTCAATTAAGCATTTATTATTTATTTACCATTCTAAATTATAATAGAAATGAGGAGTGAAACGAGGGAATGAGGTATTTATTTTATACTAAAGGAGTTAGAAGGAAGGGAACAGGAAATTGTCACAAAGTATGAGATTTTACGACAAGTTGGTCCATTTGTATAAATTTCCTCAACAACTTTTAATTCCTCCATACCGCATGCAGTCACTCTTCTTGCAACTTTCCATTTACATCTTCAAAGCATTTTTTCTTACATTATTTATTCCATAGGAGCTTCAGAATCATCAATAACTGTTCCCTCATTCACGGTTTTCAGGACTTCCATATCTTGCCTCACGTCTTCAGTATTTTTGCTTGACATTAAGTTCTGGAAAAGCTTTATCCTCTTCCTGAAAATGCAAATAAGAAAATTTGTTCATAACAATATATCTTCTATGACATGAAAATTCGTTTGTGTAATCAATATGTATGTTGGTTTTGAGGTGTGTGTTGGCAAAATATATACAACTTTGGAAAATTCTGATACTTCTTATACATAAGCTTCCACTAAAACCGCATTATAATATCATATACATAAGTGAAAAAATTATAAACACACAAAGGACATTTCACCAACCTCTTAGTAATAGAAATTTTCTCAAGCTCCTTAGACTTTTGAGAGGCCCGAGCCAGGATAGGCTGTGGCACCTCAGCCAAGCGTGCCACATTGAGGCCATAGCTTTGACCGGCACTCCCAGAGGTCAGCTGATACATGAAGGTCACTGCTTCCACACCATCCTTCTCTGTTCACGTAGAGAGAGTAATTCTGGGTCATAAAATATTATCAACACCAACAAGTATAGATAAATAAACCTATAAATATTACACAATACATGAATGACCTTGAAACACCAGACTGACTCACCTTCCTCATCATTCACAATAAAAGCCATGTGATAATTCCCCACTTGGGCTGGATATATGCGGCCAAAATCTGTGAGAGGGAGGTAGTGTGTGACGAAGATGGTGAGGCAGCCGACACGATTGAGGAAGTGGTCCAGGACAGCCATGGCCACTGCTACACCGTCATGCGTGGAGGTGCCTCGGCCCAGCTCATCCAGGATCACTAATGAGTCCTTGGTGGCCTCACGCATGATGTCAGCCGTCTCTCCAACCTCAACCATGAAGGTACTGCGCCCGGAGAATATTTCATCCGCAGCGCCCATCCTGAAGGAAATATAAATAAAACATCACCTTGATTGGGGTTGTAAAATAATAACACTTATACAGATAGAAAAAAAAGTATGAGTGAGGTTTAGAAATGTCAGGTCAGGTTAGGTTAGGTTAGGAGGTGCATGTCACTTGCCTCGTATAAATTCCATCCAGAATAGTCATGTCAACAGACTCAGCCGGAACAAAGCTTCCCATCTGTGCCATGAGTGCAATGAGAGCCACCTGCCGCATGTAGCAGGACTTTCCACCCATGTTCGGCCCCGTCACCAGCATCACACGCTCACCATCAACCTGCACAAAACAATTCAACGGTGTAAATATATCCTATTAAAGTAACTAGTGGTAATATAAAGATAACTGGGATTAAATGGCTTTGTCTCTTAGTACAAATCAAAGACACATTACATTACACTTAGCATGAGTACAAGGGTGATATATTACTCTAAGACTCAGACCAATACAAACAAAGATAACTTCACTCTCTCTCTGCAATATATGAAAGCTAAATAAAACATCACACTCCCCCTTACCTCCATGCTGGTGTCATTCGCTACATACTGCTGGTCTCCCATCTTCATCTGACTCACTACTGGATGTCTGCCTTGCACAATGTTCAACTTGGCTCCACCACTCCCCCTGTCTGACAGTTTTGGGCGACAGTAACCCTGAGACTTAGCCACGCCCGCTAAAGCCATCAGGGCATCCAGGACAGCAAGGGACCTCACAGCCTGGCGGTGGCGGTGGTAGTGACCAGAGAAGGATTCCAGTACTTTAATCCAAGCCTGTAAGAAGGATCAAGGGAGTCAAAATAAAGGAAGTGTAATATAATAGGAATAATAAAGATTTAGATGTGCTCCATGTTTTAATGACACGCACACACACACACACACACCTCATGACAGTCCATCTGCAGCTGTTCCCTCAGTTGTTGCAGCCTCTGGAAATGTTTCTCTATTTCTGGAGACCTAAACCTGCTAACTGCTTTTGTCCTGCCAAAGAAAACCCAGATAGTGTTGGTATCAGACTAAACAAACTGTTAACACTCACACATTTTGACACCTGCTTAGAAAATGAGGATATTAGACTCAAATATATATGCAACATGAAAATATGATAAAGAACAGTTAAACAATAAGAAAACTAAATACAGAGTCCATTCACACAAATAATAAGTAACAAATAAAGGTTCTGTATACTCGATTAATGATTACTATGAAAAATGAATACTTAAATACATAAATAAATAAATCCATAAATACATCAATACTTACGAGCTGATCTTGGACCAGGTTTTAGGGACAGCCTTGACCCGGGAATTGGAGACTTCTATCAGGTACTCAAGACCAGATACTGACGTGTATTTGAACGCAGGAACTGAAAGTGTCTGCAAAAGAGGTGACCATGAATAATAAAAATAATAACTCCATTTTTAGAGATGGTAAATTATGGAGACAGAATCACTTCAATATTAAGTATATGTTATTGGTGTGTATAAACCTCTAATCAGGTGTTTGGTATGGAATTAAAGCAATCACTACTGTATTGAATGGCAGGTTCATGTAAGGTAATAGGTGTACGTATTACATCCTTTAACATTACTACTGTATACTTTAAATATTATAAGTATCTGAAAAAAATATAAAATAAACCATTGGGGGAAAGGACTGAAGTGTGGAAGGATGAAAAGTATGAAGAGAAGAATCAGTCATCAGTACAGACAGATACACACCCTTGCAATATCTGGAATAAGATCTTTCAACTTCTTCTCTACGTCGGTAATTTCTTGCTGTCTCTTGATAACATTTGGATACTCTGAGAAATCCCTGAGAAGTGTGGTTTTCTTACCCTCTCTGAAAGACGGAAAATAACATGCATACACATAACAAAAAACTGCAAAACACATCTATACAATACTGAAAAAAGGATATGAAAGTAACTGTATTCTTATATAGTAACAATATCTCATGAAACAGGAGTCTAAATATCACATGTACAATTATTAGAGCCTAGAGTTGATCAGGTACTTGTCAACTCGTCTTACTTTGCACTGGCTTCATTAATATTGTCGGCATAAGCTTCAACATTAGCCAGACCATCCAGGACGTCCCTTAGAAGCTCCACTAGGCTGGGGGAGGTGATGCTGTCCTCCAAGCTCCCTCCAGCCCTTGAAAGCTCTGAGTGGAGGCGGGAAAGACCTTGCACTGCCAACCAGAACTCATGAGGACTACACTGTAAAAAGAATAATAATAACATAATTAATATAAATAAATAAATAAATAAGTTAGGGAATTTTATATCTTTTTTGGGGATGAAAGGAAATATTGGATTGAGTAAAAAAGTTCAACTGGAATCAAGATAAAGTGTTATTATCTTTATCTTGATGTAATATTCAACTTACTTTTTTGTGGAATATGGTGGTAATGGCTCGCTCAAAGTCGGGTAGTTTGTTCAGAGCTTCCTTCAGCTTGACCAACACCGGGTTACTTGAGGTCATGATCTCCTCCAGCATGTCCTGACGCTCCCTGATCTCACCTTCGTCCAGGAGCGGCTGTGTGATCCAACGACGCAACAACCTGGTTAGAGAAAGTTACGGTTAGGGAAGTTACGGTTAGAGAAGTTATGATTGATAAAGTTGCGGTGAATAAAGTTAAGTTAGAAAAAGTTACAGTTAAAGAAGTTACGGTTAGAAAAAGTTAGTTAGAAAAAGTTACAGTTAGAAAAGTTACAGTTAGAAAAGTAAATGTCATGATAGAATGTGTAAAATAATGCTAAGAATCTACACCTCTTAGACCTTTTAAAAACTGGCTTAATAATTCAATTTATCATATTTCCTGTGTATTTATGGAACCAAAACTTGTCTTTAATAACAAAATAACATGACCCGAGCTGACCTGGATCCAAATTTAGTCTGTGTGTTATCCAGTGCCCAGAATAGACTTCCCTTCGTGCTGCCGTCTGTTGCATTGGCCAGCACCTCCAGGTTACGCAGCGTGGCACCAGACAACCTCATGTGGTGCCGGCTGGAACTGTACTTTTCAATGGAACTACAGGAAAAAAAAAAATATCTGATGCATGCTAGATAATAAACTTGAATCTTTGAACGTAAGTGTATGAGAAACCTAAATGTATATGGTAAAGTTGGTGCTAATATTTTAATCAAGAAAAGAAAACTGGTAAATTAAAATGAATGTAAAGATATATGTACTTTGACTTGATAGATATTGGAGTCTTCAACACACATCAAAATAAAAAATATATAATAAACCAAACGTAAAACAACTAAGTAATTAAACAATAAACATGACCTACCAATTATCAACACAAATAAGTATGGAAATAAAACCAATATGGATGACAGAACAGAACCTCCACTTAACTCACCCGGCCATTTTAACAATACCATCCAGCTTAAACTCCTGAAGGTACTGCAGTGTGGCACCCAGACACCCGATGACAGAGGAAGGCAGTGTTGAGATGTGATTCACCTTCTCCTCCTCACCATTAAACAAATCCACAATTATCTTCAAGGAACTCTTACTCTCAAACTTGCTCTCGTCCAGACGTTCAATTCTAATACAGTCGTCATTTCTACAAGCAAAGGAAGGTTGTTAAATACTGCTTGTTTGTGTTGTGTTTGTGTTGTGTTAGGATTTATTTCATACCCAAACAGGTACTTAAATGTTCTTGATAAAGTTCTTGAGTTTTAAGGTCAGGTAGGTATCACTATTCATAGGCTTAGATTCTCCTATAAATCCTTCTCGTTCCTACACATAATACAATAATTTCACCTCCACAATCACAACTAATCTCTACACACAACTAAATCCACTAATCCTACTCACATATACCACAACTAACCACTACTATAATTTACCCAAAACAAAGAATATATTACTACACCATTATATAAAAAAAAAGTAGAATCCATCTCCACATCAACTCCTACATCAACTCTCTACCCCGACGGAGTATCACCATCAATTACTTAGTGGCGGACGTGTTGATGGTTTTGGTTGTGAGTTCGGATGTGCTGGGCGACACAATGGCTTCCACCGGCTGCAGGTGATCCAGACGACAGCACAGTTCTGTCCTGGTCATGGAGTCTTCAAATGTGTCGTAGATGATGTCTCCCGTGCTGGGTTGGATGGCCTGGCGAGTAAAGGTTTGGATAGGAAATAAAAATAGTGATAAAATAAATAAATAAATGAATAAAATGAAATAATAGGAAGGTGTAAGGCAAGGTAATAATGAAGGAAACACTAATGATATTATATTCTAATACAAATCTGATATCAAAACTAACTCCTTCAAAAATAATGATAAAAAAAAAAAATGGACACAACCATCCACCAAATCAAAGAAAATGGCGTTTGAAACAACATATTTTCCTTACGAGAGAAAAAAAAAAAAAAAAAATAAATAAATAAAAAAGGGGACACACTCACCACAATAGTTATCACCACAGCGCCATCTTTCCCTGAGGAACCTTTCTCCTCATTCACCACCAGCAGCATGGCAGTGGCTCCCTCAGACGCATCACCATCCTCTAGGCCTGTTCCTCCCACCCCGGGCGTCACATCCTCCCCAATCAGTGTGGACCGGGTGTAGAGAGCAGTCAGTTTGCGTCCAAAGGGAGCCGTCTTGTTACTGCCGGCAGCTTTAAGTGCAGCAGTCTCAGTCTGCTTCACCACGCCAATCTTGTAGCCTGAGATGTGGGAGGCAAGTTAATGGTTGGTTATATTATCCTTTCTTTAACTTATGGTAGATGTGTAACTTGAATGTATCAGTTCTTTCTCATATCTTAAGTAATCATATTTTTTCTTTAAAATACATCTGTCTTTCAACCACAAGCTGAGATGTGGATAGCAAGTTAATGGTTGGTTATATTATCCTTTCTTTAAAATACAACTCCTTTTTTTTACTAGAATACATCAGTTGTTCCTCATATCTTAAGCAATTTTATCTTATTTTATTCAAAGTGCATCTCTGTCTTTCCAACGTAACTTCCATCCCATCCCTGGTGTGAATTGAATAAAGTTGGTGAGGTGACAATTTTTACTTCCTTCCCTTGTCCCTAACCTACCCTACCCTACCCTAACCTTTAGCCACCAGGCGACGGACATGTACGTAGAGGCGGTGTGTGGGGATGCTGGCCGTCATGAAGCTGTGATCCAGATGGGCAATAATGTTCAATTCCTTAGCAGCAATTTCAGCATCATTACCAAAAAATCTGTGGAGTATTTTGAATTAACTAGAATTAAATGGGTACTAAAAGAAGGATTTTCATCTACTCTCACTCTCTTTGGTTTCATTTTATAACATACAAAGAACAGAGAGAAATAAGTTAAAAATCCCAGCCTTAAATTAACTATACACACAAATGCATTTACGTATATCTAAACGCAACACAAAACACCTACGAACATGAGAATAATTAAACGTAAAATTGTATAGAGGATGAGACTGAGGAGAGACAAGCACCTGTATTTGTAGCCGCACTCCACAAACAGCAACACATCAGGCTGTTTGTTCTTAATATCTGCCACCTGCTGCTCCAAGGGGGTCAGCTTCATGCCGGGCAGAGGCTTGAGTAGTGCAGGCTTGAGGGAGGTGGAGGAGGGAGCTGATGAAAGTGGCTGATGATCACTATTACTACTACTGTTGCTGCTGGTAGTGGTGGTGGTGTTTCTGGAAGTGAGAAAGGTTGACTTGATAATATGTTTTGATAATAACTCAGGTTGATATTATGAAGGACAAAATGTTGGACTAAATTACTTAATGGTAATTCTAAAAAACGAAATTGTAACTAACTTGAAAGACTTTAATCTATCCCCAACACCATTCTTTTCATTCTTGTGGACTTTTGGTGGTGATGGTTCCACTTGATCCATCACCATTGCTGTTCCTCCATCTTCTTCCACAACTGAATCTGAAAACACAACAATACATAAATACAGTACAATACATGGATACAAAACTACACTCCTCTTCCAACAGCCTACCTTCCCAGATGTAACCAACCTCAAATTTATTCTGCATAAAAAATAAACTTGGAATAATAATTAATATACGTTTCATGACCTTGTTTTTTCTCCCTTGATTAAGCACAAAATATATATATATCTTATTGCATACTTCTATCACGTCTATTTTCTTCTCCCCACACTGCAGGATATAGACAAAGGCATTCAAAATAAACTAATACACATAGGGAAGGAGGAAGGAGTAAGTGCATTTCAGCAACACCAACAAGAGTTCAGGAAATTAATGGAAGTATAGTAAATCAAGGGAAGGAGACAAGATTTCAGTACATATATTACAGCAAATTATCGTAATACATCATAATTTCATCTACAATTGGTTATACATATTTACACACCACAAGTAAATGCATTGAGTCTTGTTTTGGTCCATGGCGTGACATCTCTCTTCTTAGGACTTCCATTGACATCTCTCTTCTTAGGATTTCCATTAACATCTCTTTTTTTAGGACTTCCATTAACATCTCTTTTTTTAGGACTTCCATTGACATCTCTTTTTTTAGGACTTCCATTGACATCTCTCTTCTTAGGACTTGCTCCATTTTGTGATGATGAAGGAGTAGGTGAACTCTCCTCATCTTCAATCCTTGCTCTCTTGGCTGATGTCTTGCCACTCTTGCTTCCCTTACTGCTGCTGTTTGACCGTTTGATGGGAGAGGAGACGGTCACCTGCTAAAGTAAAAATGTCACCATTATGTCACTGATTTTTTTTTTTTTTTTTTTGTATATATTTTTTCATTTATATAACATGATAGATAATAGAATTTGTATATTAGTGTAAAATCACCCTCATTATCATCATTAATTTGGGGAATAGGTAAAAGTAGGTCTTCGTATATTGAAAAACAAGTTCATATATATTGGTATTACGTACATATTGGAGGAGAAATGTTTAAAAGCAATGTTAAATCCTAACGAGTGCCGTATCCTCATAGTGCTCCCTTATAGATACGGCAGTTGCCTAACTTTTGAGTAAAAAGCTTATATACCCGAACCTAACCGAACCAAACCGTACCTAACACAACTTGAAAGATGCTTTACCTGGTCAATAATAAGACACAGGCCGTAGGAATTGCATATGAATAGTGGATGACAACGCGGTATGACTGCCATATCACTAAGCAAAAAACATACCAGACGAGCCTCCTATTCCACACAGCCTAAGTCTAACGGGTGCAGCGACAAACGGCATAATTGACCAGCTACAGTATATGAAAATTGAAGGAAGGTGTGGAGGCAGCGGACTGGCAACTTGACCCTGGTGATTCTACCGCAACTTCCGACCAGTATGTAAACAAATATTTACCTTAGCCACCTTTGCATCTTTCTTGACATTCTTCCATTCATCTGTTGTACTTTTCTTCGTTCCTCCATGGTTCTTCGGGGCAAAGAACATGGATATAGTTGGCTGTTTCTTCGAGCCTGAGCCTGACATCTAAAAAACATGGAAGAATAAATATATATTGTCTACACTTACAATATTTCAACGTCACTCGTACAATGCAGGTATATATTGCAATGCTAGTTTTTATTTAGGTCACAGAGTTCACCCAGATTAGTGTTAATTTTCACTTCTCTTTAATAAATCGACACGAGAATCAGATTGGGACCATAACAAACACCTTTCTCTTAATTATGTGACCTCTGTTATGACTTAATTTAGTACTACTAAGAAGAGAAAGGAGTAATATAAGTGGATCTATACCTTCATGGTTCATTTAGCTTATGTTTCCTTTACTATTCATAATATTTTACCTTTCCTTCCTTGAGTTCCTTCCTTACCACCACCACAGTCCACAACAACAACAAACAGCTGACAGCAATTCAAGTCAAAAGCAATACTTTAACATCACCTTATATTACATTGTATTACTTATGTTAAATCTGACTGATTGTTTTTTTCTTCTAGATACTATTCACTTAGAAAGAGTTTTTATTTTATATGTATTTTCTTTGTGGTACATACTTTTCTTGACTGCGCGCCAATTTGGACCTGGACTGAGGTTAGGTTGGAGTCATTTACTGTATATTTGGCGCAATATTTCCCGCCACCAGCAAATGTGGGCTTCGGTCATATTCACGGACGGGACTATTCCATCTATTTTATTTATATTCTTCTGTAATGATTCTTCAGGGGATGGCCACGGCAGAAGAGCCTCCATCTTTCCCTCCTTGCTAGTTCAATCCTCCTCTATCAGTCTTGACCCTATCCTTCCAACTTACAATCAGCCTTCTTCTCTTCTTAGGGCTTATGTTTAATATGTATTTAATGCCCATCCCCCATCAGACAACTAATCTTTCATTACTTCTGCTAGCGACTAATTCAGGTAGAATATAAGAGTACTATAATTAATTAATATTAGCAGGTTTTAATTATATTATCAACTACCACACACACACACACACACACACACACACACACACACACACACACACACACACACACACACACACACACACACACACATCTTATAATAAAATCAACTTTTAAGAAATAAATAATTACAAAACAACTTTCTATTTTTTTATTAAGCTTACTCAGAATCACGTATAAAGTTTTGTTCTATTTAAAAAACTACAGTAATAAACTAATACAAAATCACAGACAATATAATAGATTACAGAATCAATCTACAATCTACAGTACACACAAAATGTGTAGAATAATAAGTACTACTACTATTACAAAATAAATTAAGCTTGCAAACTTGAAAGTCCACTGTACTGATAAGTGTAGATAAAAAAAAACTACTTTTATTATTATCTACATACAAAAGTGCCAAAAAAAAGTATATGTGCGTGTGTGTGTGTATATGTTTAGGTACTGTCATGAACACAATAAAAAAGAACGAGAGAGAGAGAGAGAGAGAGAGAGAGAGAGAGAGAGAGAGAGAGAGAGAGAGAGAGAGAGAGAGAGAGAGAGAGAGAGAGAGAGAGAGAGAGAGAGAGAGAGAGAGAGAGAGAGAGAGAGAGAGAGAGAGAGAGAGAGAGAGAGAGAGAGAGAGAGAGAGAGAGAGAGAGAAAACCGCATCACTACATCTTTTCCAGGAAACTATTCTTTTCCAGCAAACCATTCTTTTCCTTCATTACAATTATTTCATCTTCTTTCTCCTCTTCCACTTTCACGTCCTCTAGAGTCTCGTCCCCCTTCTGTCCGTCCTTAGTGAGGGTGACAACAAGAGGGTTCCACAGCTTGTAGTAGTGTCTCGCCACGATCATCAAAATTAAAAGTTGTCCCAGCAGCAAAGAGTTTAAGATGACTGAAAAAATGGTAATGGTTGTGGTGAGCGTGTGTGTGGTGGTGAATATGGTGAATGGTGTGCGTTTGTGTGGTGATCAGTAGATGTATATACTGTAGTGAAATTTTGTTAAGTGGTCATGCTTAATTAATGGTGTGTTGCTGTATAAAAAAAAAACTAAATAAATAAATACAACTGCATACAACTAACTACAAAATCAAACAACACAAATAGATAAACGAATAACAAATACAATAACATATAAAACCAAAACAAAACAACAACAAAAAAACTACTATAAAAAAATAAAACCAAATCAAAACAATGAAAACAAACAGTAATTTACCTTCGATTCTTATAATCTTATTAGTACTTACCGTTAGCGAAGACACGAGGGGAGAGAGGCGGGAGGCAAGGAATAGCACCCGTCGGAACCAGGATAGAATTAACGATAAGAGACTGTAGGCGAAGGAACACGAGGCACAGCTGGAAGGTGACGATTTTAGGCGTGTAATGGAACTCCTGTAGCTGCCGCAGAGACGCCTTGAAGCCCACGATGAAGCCCCAAAGCCCGAAGGAAAAGGAGATGGTGGAAACGATGTAGATGTAAATGTAAGCGTTGTCTGGTTTGACGCTCATGTGTATATACCTGAAATAAAAAAAAACGTACATATTTACATACACACTTATAAAATAAACACAAAGTAATTATGGTAGATTTTAATTCATAGTTAGTGCATTGGGAAGATGAAAGGAGTGTAAGAGGAAAGTGAAAGGAAGTGAGAGGAATGTTTTTTTTTCTTTCAATACTTACCATCCTTCAAGCCAAAGTGTTAAGCCCACGATAGAGAGCACAAGCTGGACCCATTGATGCTGCATTACCAGTATCTTCACGAACCGGATCTGTCGTCTGCAGGAGAGAGATAGACAAACACGTCAATTACACACGTCACATACTACTGCTAAACAAATGAAAAACTACCACAAATGAGAGAGAAACAAAAAGTTGATTATAGGCTATAACTTGAACATGGAAAACTAACCGATCAAAAACACGGAATTATAATTTATCTGATCCCAAACTTACATAAACAAAACAAATTAATCCCAAAATATGAACACTACTCAAGAAAAAAAGACGATCATACCAATTACTAAACACATCAGACCCTCTCAGCTCTCTTACTTTACAGGGACAAAGACACCCCTACATCCTTACTTATTAACAGTTTCCTTGGGGCACAGAAAGATACAGCAAGGCCAGCAACAACACGGGGGACCTCTCCACGGCAACATAGTGCCCTCAGTCTTTGCCACGAACCGAGTCTCGCCCCCAAAGTACTTCAGAGTGAGGGTAAAGAACTGGTACATGCAGAAGGCGAACCATAACTGAGCGGCGGCGTCCAGGAACAGATTCGCTTTTTGAAACAGCAAACCAAGGTAGCTGCAAAGACCGAGAACCTGAAAAAGACGAAGAAAAGTTAGAAAAAGAGAGCAAGAGAGGAATACATCCACCTTATACATATACTCACTCACCGGATACATAGTCAATACAATAGCAGTAGTTTCCTTGTATTGTATGTGGCAATAATAGAGATATACTCATCTCTTACATACAGCCACTCACTCACTCACTCACTTACTCACCGGATACACAGTCAATACAATAGCAGTGGTTTCCTTATGCTGTATGTGGCAGTGTTGAATGACGTACGTCACTGTATCACTGAATACAACCAGCAAGATACTGTAGGCGATGGTGGCTAACCCGAGAAGCACCCAGCCGGGGGTGCCCATAACTGGAGGGAAAAAGGAAAAGGAGAGTCAGTGAGTGGGTTTATTTTTCATGTTAAAGATGTCAGCAGCTTGTCATTTCATCCTTCAACAAGCTTTTTTTTGGTATTTCTTCCTTTTTAAGAGAGAGAGAGAGAGAGAGAGAGAGAGAGAGAGAGAGAGAGAGAGAGAGAGAGAGAGAGAGAGAGAGAGAGAGAGAGAGAGAGAGAGAGAGAGAGAGAGAAGAGGAGAGAGAGCGAGTAACCCATGAAAATATTTACCTTCCTTCTTCCTCGTAAG
>JAXIVD010001058.1:0-90000 GCA_036785275.1 Cancer borealis
GTGTTGGTTAGCTAAATATCGATATGTAGATTATGGTGCGTTAATATTTCGGGTCCAGCCAGCCTCAACCTTAACACGAGTCCTACAAACAGGGTAGCAATTATCAAAAAGAAGAAGAAAGAGTAATCATTTAGTGTACTGCTAGAAGTCTCCGATGGTAACACAAGGCAGGGTATTTGAATATTCACTGAGACCCTAAGACTACACGGGCTCTCTCCTGTGGGAACTTTGTCAGTTGTTTTAAGTCCATGAAGTGTGAAAGCCCTGTTGACTGGGGTCCGCGGTCTCCAAAAGGGTTCGCTGACAGAGGTGGGGGAGCTGGCAGGAATAAGTTACCCATCCTGTGGAGTTTACCTTACACTGGTTTTAGCTTCCTTCCATTGTTCATACAGCTTTAACGATTAACATGATGATTCTATAAGTACCGTGTTCAATACTGAAGTACAGTGCGAATAATCATGAATAAAGTTTTGTGAAATTTGTTCGCCTAGCACTTTATCCCTATCGAGTTGTGAGTTGTGATTTATCACAACTCACAACTCCGATACCGCTGCAACTAGCTGGAGATTAAAGATAATTAGTGGCTGGCCGCTTTTACTGTAGAGCCTATGCAATGTTGTTATTCCTATCACATTGGGGTCTGATGTCATTCTCTTCTTCCTTTGAGAGAGAGAGAGAGAGAGAGAGAGAGATTTTAACATGGTCCTCAGTATGGCACCACTTTTGTGTTAAACAGCTGGTTCAGTCAGTGGAGAGAACCTGCGTTTGATCTCATCCTCTGCTCGACTTGCCTCTGAACGGTTGGTGCATTTGTATTGCCTGTACGAAAGGCCATTGGACTGCTAGGTACTGGCGGGGTGTTGTGAGCGTAATGTGGAGGCCAGTGTGAGGGCCTACCAATTTTAGATGTTTGGTAGACCGCACGTAGGTCATTAACCAACGTAGTCATACATTAAAGAACACATTTTACTCCTGGATACATTTTGATAGCAAATACCTTTGTAATATTTGATTTTAGATTGGTGTCTGATCCTGTTTTTGGATTAGGGTGTCCTCGTAATTTTAGAAGCAAGGAATTATGGAGCTACTGGTATGTAACCTGTAATATTGTCTCCATTCACAGTTATATACAAACCCGGTTCGTGACTGATGAAAGTCAGATCAATATCCAGATCTTCGGACAGCTCACCTCCACAGGAATTCACAACCCGGTGCTAGTTCTGTACATGGATCTGCTCTCCACCAGCCAAAAGTACATCCTCTACCTTAACACCCATAATACTCTCACCAACAAGACAGGCCTTGCCAAGCAGCTTATTGAATTTTCTCCAGCCCCCACACTGGTTGGTGATATTACTGCAAATATTTGTCTGTTATTACTGTATTATTATTGTTATTAATTCACGAAATCTCAAGAATTATTTTGATATGAAGATGATAAATTAGTATCTTAAACTTTTTTTTTTTTTTTTTTTCCAGAAACACTGTGAAGTCAAGTCACTTTCAAAGAGCAGTAGATCTTACTTTCGTGCCTCTTGTAGTGATGTGGAAGGTCACTTCTACCCAGTAGTGCTGCAGTGGAGCTATCGCTTCCTGCGATTAGGAACCAAGACTGTCTTCTATCACGGGGCCAGAACTTCCTTTGACTTCACCCTTCCACCAGGCCTGGATTCAAATGATTATAGAATATATGTATCAGTAAAAGCCATTGATGGGAAAGGAGTTTCCTACAAATATCCAGATTTCCCCGCACTGAAAGTTCTACCAAGATCTGATAGTGGAGACGGTGTTCTGTCAATCTTTCAAGAAATATCCACCTTAGAAAATGAAAGTCCTGCTTTGCTGCTGCAGCAGGTGCGCTCCTTAGCATGGGAACTCAACATCCTCCGGCTTTCCTGTGTAACACAGACCGTTCTAGACAATATTTTGACCATCCTCTTCTACAGAACAAGCTGCAAGAACATGCTGGAAGCAGCTCCTAATTCCTTGGAGACCACCCATAAATCAAGCGTTGACTTATTTGTTAAAGTCAACTTACTGAAATCATGTGCCAGAGATCACTTAGCTGAGAAAGTAGTGAGTAATCCAATGCGTGATGAAATGGAAGTTATTCAGGCTTTGACAGCTCTCCAGATAATCATTGATGCTCATGAGAATGTCTCCAGTACAACCTACTTGAGAGTGTTATCAGCTATGAATATTGCAGCTGAAAGAATGTGGTTCAGCTATTTTGCAGAAGTCAGAACAGAGGTATGTATATCGTATTCTGTGTTTCTTGATTTTCATATAATATGTGTTTAACTACCTTCGTAATTTTCTATAATTTGTTTGATACAAAATAATGTTTTTGTTTATTACCCTAAAGCATTGCAAAATTTTATGATCTAACACCATCATTTTACAATTTCAGGCTGCAGAGGAATATTTCATTCTGTCTTCAGCCATGTTGGACAAGCAAACGGAGATATATGATGGCAACACCACATCCATCTACCAGACTACCAATATCATCACTCAACTAATGGATCTCATGGAGATTGAGACAAGTGCAAGGGTCAGGGAAGAAAAACCTCTCACCTGGTCCACCAACACCCTCACTTTCTATGGCTACTGGGCGGAATCTGAGAATATCAACAGATGGAACAACACTGTACCTTTTGTGTTTGGACCCGGCCATATGATGTATGGGGTACA
Source organism: Cancer borealis (assembly GCA_036785275.1). Lineage (NCBI taxonomy): Eukaryota > Metazoa > Arthropoda > Malacostraca > Decapoda > Cancridae > Cancer > Cancer borealis. The sequence goes on from JAXIVD010001058.1 coordinate 2,695, forward strand.
CTTGGTGCAGGCGCTGGTGCATACAGTGTCTCCATTTAACCTGCCTATGGACCCAATTACCTCTGATGTGGTTTGTCTCAACATCTACATAACTCCTGAAATTAACCATCAAGTCAAGGTAAATTTTGTTTCATGTTGGTGTTTTGATGTACGTAATTTTAACGGATTTACATCATGATGTCTGTGTACTACAGCTAATTTATTATAAGCATTTCTTACTTTATTCTCAGAAGCATATTGAAGCACTTGCAATACTTGATAATGATTAACTAACTAATAATATATGTATAAAGTGAGGAGAGCATGAGAAGCTAACTTATCACTCATCACTTGAAATAAGGCTTCTCATATTGTTGGTGCTTTCTTACAACAAATTTATCTGATATTCATGTGTTTTTTAATGACTTGTACACATATTCCTCTTCAGGTAAAGCTCAGGCATTCGCTTAAACGCGCAGGACCAGACAATTATGACTTCCGGAGGAATGGTGTGATCTCTCCAGAATCCCTCAGTGTCTATGAAATTGTTGTGCAAAACGAGCAGCAACCGCTTGTGTTTAACGTCCTCCTGGAAGTGACCAGAGTCCTCAACTCACAATACCCAGTGGCAGCTGTAGTTCTGATTTGGTAAGTTACTGGGAGCTTCTTTTATAGACTTATTAAACTTCAATATTGTCATCATATCCTTTCTGTACAAAGACACCCAACAAACTCTTATAAGCCTGTTAGATAGCAGTATTGTATTATGCTCATATACTATTTATAATGATAGTAATTTTGTTTCCATGTTTTCCGTTCTACCTCTTCATTGGTATTTATCTATTCATGTGATTTGCCATCCATCATCATCATAACAATAATAATCACCAGCACCATCATAATCATTATCATAATTTTGAACAATTCCATTCATGCCTGCATGTGTCAATCCATTTCATAAGTTTAGACACTCCTTTGCTCACTGTAGAAAATATGACTAAGAATATGATGAAGAATGATGATTTATCCATCAAGAACCAAGTGTATGCAGTAGCCTAGCCTCCTGGAACCTTGCCCAGCCATGTATTACAAGTCGTTGAGCAAAGCTTCAGGGGGTTTAGGAGATTGCAAAATACGTCGAAGGGAAAATTCCATTGAAAAGGAAAAATAAAACATTTGCACCTGCAACCCTTGAAGAGGATCATTCAAAAATTAAAGAAAATTTTATGTTGAAGAATTTGTAACCTCATTCATTTAAATCATTATCACAAAAGAAACTTGAAATGTATGGGGGGGAAAATGTCCAGTAAGAACCTGCCATGTACTGCACTCCAACATGACAGAGCCTGACCCTCCCCCACCTGAGACTTGCTTTGGACCTTTGTTCGCTTTATTAGGTGAGCAAAGTTTCAGGTGTGTGGAGGTCAAGCACATTCTCCTCCAAGACTCCGTGACCTCGGACAAGATAACTCACAAATGTAGAGAAACATCACACTGAAAATATGTACGTAGTATATAGAAGTACGGTTTAGAATATTTTAGAATGTTTAGATGGGTCTTATTGGTATGTTGTATCTAAGGAAGTTAATATGTTGAAATAGTTGTATTTGTATATTGTTTATCAGTAGGAATCGATTTGAAATATTTGCTATTTTTGTTCGATTAACTTGTTTATTGGGAAAGGCAGTGGAAATTTCTTTGCTTTTGACTTGCACCTTCCAACCAGATAATAAGCTCATGACCTTAGATACTGTATTTTATCATATGTATTGCTTAGTCTGCCTGGTAATGTTTTAATTAAGTTGATTGCTGAAATATCTACTTGGTCAGAGAAAATATAGTATATGTAAGCATTACCTATGTTTTATATTTTGTTGTACTGGTGCCTATTGATAAGTGACATAAAAAAACAAAGATATTTACACATCTGCTGTGTCAACCATCGAAAAATTTGTGAGCATGTGTATGGTTTTTCTTGAAAATTTTTTTCTTCATGAAAATAGATTGTGCTGTATGTATAAGAATAGTTATTCTTGATGGAGTTGGGCTATCTATATAAAGAAAATTGTTTGTAGAGATACTGAAGAGTATGCTGAGATGGATGTATTATTGTGAAAATTGGCCTGATCAATGTGATGTTGAGGCTAGGATTGAGTATATCAGTGACAAACAGTTGGATTGGTGTGATCACATGGGAAAAAATATATATTCTCAGTGAAGTAAATTATTAAGTATTTATAATTATAAAATGTGCTCCAGTAGATAGACCTAATGAAATCTGGGATCATGAGGAGGAAGCTACTTTTGAACACTAGAGAATTTGATGAGCAAGTTGTTGATAACAATGCAGTTTGGTGAGCTGTCATCAGGTGACATAAAGTACCCCCAGTAAACATGGTATGCATACGAGTACTTTCACAATATTGATAACAGCTGAATGTTAAAAAGTTTTTTTCTCATTTTGCAGTAATGACTTGCAAAATCTGAAGGAACCATTATACAAGCAAGAATTGATGGCCACAGTAGAGCCCTCAAAAGTGATGTTGAGTGTTCCTAGTAATAAACTGTCCACTGGCAAGAAGCTTCTTATAATCATGGACAAAAATAGTTATGAAAATAATTGGTAAGTTGAATTTAGTGTGTTCCTGTGACAAAATTTCATGCAGTTATTCAAGTCTTAATATTTTATCATATACTGTCTCATTCAAGAAATTGAATAATAATGCATACATCAGAGCTTTTAATAAATTGAAAATGCTAAAATGTGAACGATGATTTTATTTTTGCACTGTAAACAATTGCAGAAGACTGAAAAGTAGTTGCATGGAGTATGAATGGCCTTATAAATGAAAGCAAACTAGTACTGTAGTAAAGTCAGTCAGACAACTGTAGGGGTGTTATTGTTCACACCAACACTGGTGTGTTTGTAAATGCGAGGCATTTGTGACATGGTCATAAAACTTTTGTGGAGGATGGTAAAATCTGAACACAACAAACCCTTTTCTGTTAGGAATGGTCACGTGAAAGTTGATATCTGAAAGCCATGCGACAGAGAGAATGGAAATCAAAAAGACTGAAGGAAATATACTAGTATATGTGTAATGTTAATCAAATACAAAACCATACTGACAATGGTTAATGATGAATTTTTATTATTTTCTTCCTAGGGGACGATACAACACTTCTTCCACAATCATTGGTGCATACTTCAAAGTGAGCGGATGGTGGTCACGGTGTTTAGTCTGGAATGGCAGCCAGTGGGATGGTGAACCTTGCTCAGTGAACAGCAAATTGTCCTCATGGGATAGTACAGTGTGCTGGTACGTACAAACCATTCTATAACTATCCAGTTTGAGTAATATTGGAATGTCTTGTTATAAAATGTTACAAACTATTTATTATACTTTCAATTTACTAATTTTGATAGGAAATTATAAATCCATTGAAATAAAATAAGTGAGGCCACGGAACATGATGATAATGGATTGTATGCACTTTATCATAACCATAATGCAGTAAGACAAGTTGTCCTTGTCATTCCGGACAAACCGTTATAATAATAATCACTTTCTTGAAAAAGTGGAGTGAAAAAAAAGGTGAAAGGAAAATATTAATTTTGTCTTCACTATTTACCTGTTTAGCATAACATAGCTACAGAAGTAAGTGTGCTTCTTTTGGTGAATTGTACAACTCTGTTTCAATTACAGGTGCGACTCCAAATATTCAGTGTATGGAGCCCAAACTATACCCGTTTTGGATGAAGCAAGCAAGGTGGACGTCAATGAACTGATGCTACATGAGACTTACATTGCACTGTATTTCATAATATTACTTCTAGTGATAAACTTCCTCTTGGCTTTAGCTGTGCAAACTTCAGATAGGCATAGACTCAGAAGAAGAAACATTTGGCTCCGTGATAACAAGCTAGAGCATGAATGGGCTTACTTGTTGACCATCAAGACTGGCACACAGTGGAATGCTGGTACTACATCAAAGGTAGTTATCTATAAGGCTTATATGGAACAATAAGCAATATATGAATACATACACAGAATTTTCATTTATTCATTGGTCAAAGGGAATTCCTATTTAAATGTCCATCCCTCCCATAGGTGTATGCCATCCTGCATGGGACCCACGGCATGAGTGAGACTCGGGAACTTCAGAGCAAACAAACTGGCCAGCTGTTTACTCGCGGTGCTCTCTGCACCTTTATATTGACGTAAGTATGCTCATAGAAAAAGTTTTTAATACTAAATGCCTTGTCTTGGCTACCCCCTTTTAATGGAATATTTTCCAGGTAGATAGATATAGATAAATACTCATAAGAACTATATGTAGTTGCCAGTTGGTGATGAGGGGTTGTAGTGTTATGGTGGTTGGGTGGTTACAGGGATTCACGCAGGTGATTGAATTGTTTGAAGTGTTTCACGAGAGGTGAGTTGGCGAGCCTGTCCGCCATTCTAGGCTATGGTCAACTAGCTGGGCGAGAGGTTGGTCAGAGGGAAAAAATGGTGTTGCGGCAGAGGTAGTGTGTGGTTTCTTGGTAGGGGGACTGTGGTCCTAGGTCAGTTTTGTGTTGTGTCTAGCTGTCTAAGCGGTGGTTGATCGAGGTGAATGGGGTTGAGCCGATCGTGTTGTGGTTTATTGATAAGCGTCTCCGGTCGTCCCTGTTAGAAGTGCCTTGCTACTTGGGGTGAGTGTTCTACATTTACTGTTATTTGTACTTATAAAACAACTACAGGGATATATGTTCTCACTGCCGTTGCTTCATATTGAAAGAATAAATTAGTTCTTAGTTGAGAATCCAAAACACTGAGTCAACCATCTACAGGTATACGTAGCCTTCAGCCTTCACTCGCCCTTGACAGAGGTGCAACCCCATTGGTTAGTTGATCTTAATGCAAATATTTTTGGTAAAATTTTACATCTTCACCATAATAGCGTTTGTTTACGTCTGCGTCTTGCCTGTTTCTCGTCCAACTCTGTACTTTTGGTCATTGAGAACATTTGATAGCTTCTATATTCATGTAACCTAACCATTAACCTACATTGACAAATAACCGAACCTTGTTCAAACAAAACTAAACTTTATTTTTCGAAGAGAAGGTCTCATAGAAAACATTGAATATCTCACAAACTAAGAATTTGCGACGGAAATGTAATTAAAGAAAACCTTCTCAAAATGCATCAGGTAATGCAAACATAAAAACCTGAATTCTCTAGAGCATTATGGTGAAGATGTGAAATAATACAAAAAAAAATACTATCGCGACTGGACTCGTGATAATATACATACACCTTAGCCATATGCTTCCACAAAAGATTTTGATGCAATTCCAAAGCACGTTCTGTCTCTGAAAATGATAAATGCAAGCCTACATAAGAATACCGAAAAGAAAACTGGTTAGTACAATTTTCAACATGCTGATTACAGATATCCAAAAGAAATCTCTAAAGTTGTATTCATGAAAACTTAACCCTGAGATCCTTAGTTAGCTGGAAGTAAAATTCTGAAATGGCATAGTTGATATCATAAACAGAAACTTTGCCAACCATGATAGGAAGGGTTGCACTTCCACAAAAGTAATCAATTTTTATCCTTGCCCAACAGAACCCCAGAACCTTTGGGAGACATTTTGAAGGTTCAAGTGTGGCATGACAACAGTGGTGGTAGTGAGTCAAGCTGGTTTGTGTGTGAGACCAGTGTCGCAGACTTAGTGCATGGGGCCATCTACATTTATCCATGTTACCGGTGGCTTTCAGTCCAAGCTGAAGATGCCAAAGTGGAAAGGGAAATCACTCTGGAAAGCCCAACAACATTCTTGCAGGTTTGATTATTTTTTATTTATATATTACAATTGATAAAGGAAATATATTTATTACAATGGCACAAAAGGACAGTAGTAGTGTTTCATAGTTTGTTACTGTCTTTGATACATTTTTTATATTTAACTTGAGTTGAATGTCAAGAAAATTGCAGTGCACAGCATAGAAACTAATTGGAGTCGAAAATTTCTTAATCTCAGTACCTATATCACAAACAGCTGATTAATATGATTTGTGATCCTTTTATGCAAATATATCACAAATGAATATATTATTGGTCCTAAACATTTATGACACTAAAACAATGTCATGACTGAAATATTTTCTTCAATTTTGCTTTCAGGATTTTGAACATTTCCTGCCTCAGTATGCCAGTGAACACATGCTATGGACCTCACTCCTCACCACCTCCAGTACTGCCAAGCTTTACCGCCTTCAGCGCCTCACCATTTGTCTGATTGTGTGCCTCTGCTTGGGCACTGTGTCACTTGGGGTTGTTAAGGTGGGTTGAGTTTTAGATTTACTTTCTTTCTTTCTTTATAAGGGTCTGTTCTGTAATATATTGAATGAAAATCCATGAACATGTTATGATTGTGTTTTGTCCTTGTTTCAAATCTGTAAAGTAACTTAAAACACTATTCCACAGAGAATCAACAATGAGCACACCATGATAGTGCCTGACATGCATATTGAGTCTCTCTACTATGGTGTCATCATTGCTGTTGTGTTGCTTCCTGTCCAGTGGGTGCTTGAGATGATATTCAAGATGAGCAATAAAGTGGTAAGAATAACAAACATTAGCATCATTGCATCAAAAAAACAATATATAATGATTGAAAATTATCTTTCATTTTTTATTGGAATTTTTTATATGAAACGCTTCATAATTATATTCAAATGGTGATTAGTAAATTTTTGTCAACAGGAAGAAAAAGATTACAATGCCAAAGCAGTTTTGGACACACTAAAGGCCACTAAATCCGATAGTCCAACCAGTACAGATGAAACACACTCCACTCAGGTCACCAGCGATCCTGATGACATTTATGATCCTCAATCTGAAATATGGAGGAATATAAGGAAATGGAGTTTTTCTACTGAAGTGTCATCTGCTGGTGCAAGAATGCTTCATCCAACCTTGTTTCGAGAGCTAGAGATAGAAAACATGGAAGTTACCCAACGAACAAGATCCAGTACAGAAAATATATCTAGATTGTCTGAGTCTGATAGTGGCTTTGCTGGTATTCAACCGGAGTCTCTTGTTCCTGACACCTCACTGGAAACAGAAACTAACGAAGTAGATGAATCTTTAGAAGAAAGAGATGAAAAATGTTCTGCACCTTTCTTTCGGGTTTTACCAAAGTTTCTAAGAAATTTCGACCCTTGGTGTGTATCCAAAAATAAGGTAAAGAACAAACAGGATGGGCAAGAAGAAGACTGGGAAGTGCCTGAAGACGAAGAGTATGATGATGATGATGACGATGACGATGACTATGACTATGAAGATGAAGAAAGAGATGACTTGAGAGTTGCATCAAGCATAACTTTCATCTTCTCACAGTGTATTGGATGGATTATGTGTTGCATCTTTGTTGGTTAGTACTTCTCTTTGTTTGTATACATTTTTTTTTTCTCTCTCTCTCTCTCTCTCTCTCTCTCTCTCTCTCTCTCTCTCTCTCTCTCTCTCTCTCTCTCTCTCTCTCTCTCTCTCTCTCTCTCTCTCTCTCTCTCTCTCTCTCTCTCTCTCTCTCTCTCTCTCTCTCTCTCTCTCTCTCTCTCTCTCTCTCTCTCTTTTTAGTTGCTAATTAGTGGCACCTTTTACCAAGTTATGTAGACTTAGGGAAGTGACATCCCATTGGCCGCTATTGTCAGGTATTGTGCAGTTAGAATGCAAGAAAGGGCTGTTAACTTTGTATCCAGTTTTGTCCACATAGTGAATACCAGCCAGTGATGGTGTCAATAAAAGCATAATCTATATACAAAACATCTACATACGTACATATGCATTCCTTCACATTTTTGCCTCAAAAGTCTGAGTCAACAGCTAAATGCTGCAAGACAACCTGCATTCGTGACAATCAATGACTGTCCCTAGAGTCGAGGGTAATGGAGAGGTGCCTTGACTGTAAGGCTTTTCCATTCATGCATTCACAGCTACTCTTCATCTAACTCTTATTTTACACAAATATTCTTCGTGCCAAAGACATTCCTCTTATACAATGCATAAATCTGGAAGCTTAATAGTGGCTAGAAAGATAGAGAAGCCATCAAATTGGAAAATCATACAGCTTAATGAGATATTTCAGTTAGCTAATGAATACTGACATGATTATAAACATCGAGTTTGTCTTTCACTATTATGTATGTATAATGATTTATGTCACTCTTCCAGCTCTGTGCTGCTTGGTGCTTTATGTATATGGGTCTGGCATGCCCATGGACTATGGGGCACTGTGGATCCACATAATATACGTGACATTGTGCTGCTCCGTGTTCATCATGCAGCCTCTTGTGGTCATTATTTACACCTTTTATAAGGTTGGTTGATTTACTATTTGTGTAAAAAAGATTATTATTAATGGTTTGGGTTCAACACATTTTGGCTTGGAATCTATTTATAACACTTTTTTGTTTATAAATTCCAAAGCAATAGTCTAGTCATGAACAGAACTTTTTGGATATATGTTTAAAAACTATTATTGGTATGATTTAAAATCAAAAACTTTTAGTAAATGGTTAGTATACTCAGCAAGTGATTAGAAAATAAATAGAAATAAATTAAAAGTAATAGATAAATTTGCATTAAAATCATGGATGTAGAATGAAGCTGCAAAGAACTATAGGTAATGGAAATGAGCTACATGAAATGACATTGTTTTGTGATACTTGGAATGGAAAAAATTAATCGTGTTTTTATAGTTTACATTGTTTAAAATAACATAAGGGCATGAATTACATGGTGCTACCCAAGTTACTAAAATAAATATGATTTCAAAACTAGATTCAACCAAAATCATAATAACTACATGCATGCTTTGGCAGGTTTGTGTGTACCGGTGGCTTGGGTGCAGAGGTTGTATCAGCTCCTGCATCACTGTTCCTCTTGATCAAGTGATGGATATTTGGAACCGTTACCAAACTGCCTTGCGAAGACAAACGCCTACAACCCCTGACAGCAGCAATGAGAAATGTAAGAATTGCACTGGATGCAATATTTTATTCTCACTGATATCATGATTACCACCTAACAAATTCCTTCATGCTAACTTCAGTGCAGCAGCTCTCTAAAAAAATATTCCAAAAATGAGACTACCCAATTTTTTCCCCTGAAAATTACTGTTCTTGATTTGGAGTCCTTCCAGTCATCATTAGGTTATAAGGGATTGCAAGCATGGTTATTAAAAATTTATCCTTATTACTTCCACCAACTCGGTTCTAAATTATCCTATTTTCATGTCTTCTTTTGTATGCTCTCATTTCTATGCTCTCTTATCTTGAATTTTACTTGTGCATTATTTTAATTACATCTGTGTTGTTTCTGTTATCTTCATACAGCCACATTTTGTCACATTTTGCATATTTCATCCTTGACCATTTATTTTGTGCTCGTTCATCACTTAGTTTACACCTGTCTCCCATGCAAGTACAGCAATGAATCAAAGAACACTGATGAAAGAATAGATAAGCTGTTATAAGTACCATAACTTGTAATAAGAATTTATACTGAGACTAGTCTGCATTACTAAGTACATCTATCTATATACCAAGCTGTTATCCTTCTAAAAGGGGATGGCCAAGACGAGGCATGCCAGGGTTCATGAAGACATTGCTCTCCTCTCACCCTCTGAATCTTGTCTTTTCGTAGGAGAATATACAGAGGAAGGGTTTTCCAGACCCCTTACTCCATCCCTTTTGTTTCCTTTTACGAACCACAGGGATTACGATGGTAGAATTCTTGTCAATGGTAGTAACACAGTAATATCAGTCCATTGTCAAGAGTTATCACTCCAACCATTGCATCCATCCATGCACATCATAATTAAGATCACACGGGCATATCTTAATGACTTCATTGTTCACAATGGGCTTCATATATTCAGTCAAGCAGAGAACATTATAGCATGCCATATATTAATCCTCTGATGGATTCCATAAGTGGTTAATTTTTATAATTTTCTTTTTTCAGTATTGGAGGAGCGGCAGAGGACAAGAGAGCTTAGATCTGCACATCCTCCAAGTGAAGATTATTTACTCAAATGCCGTGAAAAAGAGATTCGGCGAGAGAGGGTGTACAGCTTGTTCCGCAACACTCTTGGACACCTTGTTTTCCTAACCGTGCTAATTATTATTGCCAACAATGTGAATATTTACAAGCGTTTCACATTGAATGGGGCTATTCTGTCTTCCCTGAGAAATGGATCCTGCTTAGACATTGCACGTTATATGGATCCTTGTACATTAACCAATGGAGATTCCTGCAACCAGACACCAAAGGAAAGTTACCTAACATTTCATGATATCAAGACCAAAGATGATTGGTGGAAATGGGCCTACACTGAGCTACTTGCATTGACATATGGTAATCATGATGAGTCATTCAGTGCATACAACATCTTTTGTGATTCAAATAGCATCATCATTGGACAGCCTAGACTCAGAAAGTATGACAGTAGTTCACAGGAATGTGAAGCAAGCAAATTCAAGATTGACAACAATAGATCTTTGGCAGATCTCCTGAAACTTGGGAATTGTTTCCCTGATTATGTAGATGAAGTGCCACACTTGTTTTCTTTCGGTTCAAATATCGATAAAGAATATGAATGGGATGCCCATTTTCTGGCAGTCACTCGTGGACATTACAGCCAATACAGCTACACCTCATACAAACAAGCCTTATCAAGCAATCAATTTGGTGCAGTTTTGATGCTTTACTTACTTCAAGCAAGCAACTGGTTGAACAACAATGGGACACGTGCAGTTGTCACCGAGTTTACCCTCTATCATCCACAGACCAATATGTACACAACCCTCAATTTACTAGCAGAGTTCCCATCTCTGTCAGGAGCTGAGGTGAGTGTCAGAATCTAAAGTTATATGAATATATCCTGACTCCGTTAACTTTGGATTGCATCTAGTAGGACTTGATTGTTTAACTTTACAAGTTTAATGTTTTGTGAACTTATATTTTGGTATATACTGAAACTGATGAATTTATCAGTAATTATCTGAATTTTTTATTATTAGATTATTTTTGAGTAATTTCAGAAAGGCCTCATTACAATAACATTCACTCAAAATTATAGTGTACTGATACTTTTTGCCCAATTTAATTAAGAGTTATTATCTGCCTTGAAAAGGTTGTATTGAATAACCTATATCTTCTTCCAACATCAATGTTTTATTGAATAATCATTACACTTTTTTCGTCTAGCGACAGAAATTCTGTAATAAATATATTTATCTGATTTCGACAGGTGACAACTTTCATCTCATCATCACACATCGAGAGATATGAAGGCAGTTCATCTGTTATATCTATGTTAGCTGAAACTCTTCTTCTGGCAGTAGCAATGTATTACTTGAAAAGAGCTGCAGTGTACATCTATACTTGTAGATTCAGGTATGTTTTGTTGATTATGCATGCCATTTTCTTAAGAAAAACATAGTTTAACTTTGTAGTAATAATACCCAGTGCGCAGTACTTATAAGAGTCCTCAACTAGTACTGTTCATGGATCACTAATAACAATTATTATTATAGTGTAAACTTTTCATATTTTATCTTTTGTGTAGAAAAATTTGGATCATGGAATTGTTGCATCTTATACTAAGATGAGTTTTCAGTTAGCATTATAAGTCATTATCAGCATTTTGGTCATTCTTTAATGTACATGAAAATTATGATTTGATTTTTGAAATATTCTTCATTCCAAAATTTACTGAGACATCGTAATGAATGATAGTTTAAAGAAACCTTATTTTTAGGATCTGGAAGTGTTTTTGGGGCATGCTGGATGTCCTGATGACTTTTCTGAGCTGGAGCTACATTGTCTGCCTGATGCTCCGTGTTCAAATAGCTGAGGATGCAATGTGGCAACTCCGGGTGGCCTACTTCCAGAAGTTTGTTAATTTGAAGGGTCTCACCACCTGGGATGAAGTAAGTTATGTTCTATAGTCTGTACAAGTTATGTAAACATATTATATTTGTCATGAAATATTATTCTTTCATTATTGAATTACATTGAATCTCTTCTAATCTGCTACTGCCATACTGCATGTTTCAGCCACATGTAATGCAGTGGGCACAGCTACTCCTTCATATAACCTTCTCTTTGCATTCATCCCCATCACTTCATAACACCTTTCCTATATCATTGAGATAAGGTGTTTGAGGAGTATGTGTGGAGTACTACGTATGAACCGAGTGAAAAATGAGGTATAAAGATGAGAACTGGTATTATGAGAGAGTTAGGTGGTTGAGCAGAGCAATGTTTAAGGTGGTTTTGACACATGGAAAGAATGGAGGAGGACCAGTTGGTTAAAAGAATAGTAGGATCCGATGTGAGGGAGGCCACAAATGGGATGGATGGACAACATGAAAAGAGCGTTGAATGAAAGAGGAAAGTCTGATTGTGCGTGATAGAAGTGAATGGAGAGCAAATTGGTGAATGCATGATTAATGATGCAGCCTTGATGACACCTGGAGGAGTTTCTCATGCATCTTCTGTGATCCTTGGATCATATCAGGTATAGGGAGGGAGAAGGCATGAGTTAAATATGAAGGGGAAGGAGTATACCCTGGGACTGTGTTGTGCATACGAGCCCCACCCTCGTCCCCATTGTATGACTGACCTGACAGGCAGTTTGGGTGACATGTACGTCTCTTCTATGGGGGCCTAAATGAGAGGAGTGTATATGTATGTGTGCATGGGTATATGGATATATGTATATATGCATGTCTCATCTTGATTACCCCTCTTTATTCTTCCCCATTCCCAATACATGGCATTTGTTTTGCATTAGATTTAATTTATCATGTCTTGCTCCATTCATACATCTTGTTTAAATCATTATGTAACTCTTTGTAATCCTTGTGGTTTCTTACCTTTTTCTGCTTTTTGTATTCTTTCAACTTTTCTTATACTTTTTTCTTGTGTGTATTCCAACCTATAATATGTTTTTTATTGCATCATCAATAGTATGGAATACCAATTTGATGTTTGTTAAGAATTTGTGGTTCTTTCATGTAATCTTGGCTATTTGTTTCTCAGGGGACAAGTTGCTTTGGATTATAATTCATTTTTTATTTTTCACGTTCAGCTTTCATAATTGGATCTCTCCCCATTTTATTTTTAATTCCATCTCAGTCTGGTAGTGCTTTTGCCCATTTCCAAAACTTTATATTTCTTAGCATTAAATTCCATTTCCCAATCATGGCTCTAATATTATATTTTGTCAATGTCTGCATTCCTTTTCCTCTCCCAAACTGTGACCATTGTAACAGTAAATTGATACTAATACTGATAACTAATATGCAAATCAAGTGATGTAAATTTGTTGCGTAGGGGTCTTCAAGATTGCGTGACTTTAAAAGTGTTATCTCCAGAAATATTCTAAAGAATTTGTACAATTTAATGTAATATTTATTTTCCTTTGCAGGTTTTGGAATGCCTTATTGGGGGCATGTTAACTGTCCACCTTCTGCGCTGCCTCAGTCTTCTTAAATATCTGCCCCGTTCATACCACATGGTACTTGTACTAGCTAGTGCTTGGAAGGATGTGAAAATGATCAGGTAATTAGATTGTGTTGCTCATTTCCAGCATAAATTTAATTCTAACGTGTTTAACTTTTTGATATGATATTTCCCAATTTTGAGAAAAAAAATTTCTCCAAGATCTCATGGTTTACTTAGTTGTCAGGCCACGAGGATGTTTTTATTAATGCAGTTTTGTTGGTATTGACTAATTGAAGGTCTTTTAGTCTGCAGCCATATGGCAACTGTTTACTACATTGCTTTATACAACAACATGGTTAGACATTACGTCTTCAACAATAATGAGTCACATCAGATCTTTGAGCGGGTTTTCCTCAGATCAAGGGATATCAAAGGTTAAGGTGTAAATGTTGTGATAACACTTATAGGTATGCCAGAAATAAGGTTGACAAAAGTCAGAAACCAGTATGTACTTGGCTTAGTATGCAATGTAAATAAAATATTTTAGTAATTTCACTTCCACTCTGTGATTAAATATCTAGGTAACTTTAAACCATATAGTTTGCTAGGGTCTATGATAGAGCGCTTTCCCTCTCATCAAGAAGTTAATGTGAACCAGGATCGAACTCAACTTTTAGGTCACGACTCGAGCACTGTACATCAGAACCACCCAGCCCTCTCCACTCAGCTTAGCTAATGTGAATGAATTTTTGGTTTTCAAAATTTTGATTAGTTATTATTGTAATTATTATAGAAAAGGAATATGAACTTGGAGACTTGGTACAGTTGTTGATGTTTTCACACCAAATACCACATTATAACTCTACTCATATTTCTCAACAGTGTGTGCCTGGTGGTGTGTGTGATCGCCTTCATGGGCTTGGGACACATATGGTTCAGTACTCTGCTTTGGGACTTCCGCTCATACATAGAAACTGTTCTCACTATCATCAAGATGGTAATGGCAAGATTGCCATTCCTAACAGGTAAGTTTTATCTACGTTTTTTAAAGTCCGATACACTAACTTACATCTTACGATCCCTTTTTCTTGAACACTTTTCTACTCAATCTCTATAACTAACCATTCTTTATCCCCATATTTTACCTTGCTGTTATCTCTTTGCTCTGCCATCTGCCCTTTAGCTTAGCATAGTGCCATATGACCTTGGATGTCTGCCACTTACTGTATTCCCATTAACTCAACTCTTATTTTTTCAGAGCCATTGAAATTTATTATTGTGGTAACTAACTATATTTTTATGTATTTTCAGCCATGGAAGAACAAGCAGTTGGTTCTATGTCCATCTTAGGTTACTTGTACTACCTCCTTACCTACGTCTTTCTGTACCAGTTGATGAGAGGCCTCTATGTTGCTGCCTTCTTGAATGCGCGAAAGGCACTCATTGATAAGCCTGGGTAAGTTGTCCTTAAGTCTAACTAGTGAATGAGTAATATGCTTATCTTAAAGACACTGCTTACATTCTGAAGCATAAATCCTTCAAACGAACGAGAGTGAAAGAGAGAATCAATTTGTTGGGGTGGGGGGCATATTAGACTAAAAAAAAGTATGGATAGAGCCGGGGCTCCTTGTTTCTCTTAGGGTTTGTCATAGCTCAAAAACACTTGATTATATGTAGTAATTTTTTTTTCTAGATCCGTATGTAAGTGTGGTATTAGTGAAATCTAAAATAACTTTTATTACATACAGGTTAGATGTGACCTGGAAGGATGTGACTTTATATGTGAAGGAGCACTACCGGTCTCTTCTTCACAGAATTCGACATAAAAAGAAAGAGGAAGAAAGTCAGCCTACTGATAACACTCCTCCAGTAAGTACTATTACGAGGTCCATCCAAAAAGTATCCGACCTTAGTCCATAGAGAAAAGAATTGTATCACCATGAACCTGCTACTGTATTACATATCAGGACAAAAATACTGACATATAGATATTAAGCTTATCAAGGCTCTTTGATTATTGGCAGTTACTAAAATCGATGAATTTTCTTTGAGCTTCCTCTCTGGATTTCATTTGAAAACTGTTTGAACTCAAATTGGGGGAAATATCATAATGCAAAAAAAAAATGCTACAGTGTGTGCAGTACGTGATTAGTGAATAACTTGGGAAATAAATGAACTTTACACTACGGTACCTCTACAGCCTAGTAGTATAAAAAGTTTACGTTGAGGTATACTGTCTCTGCTTGATGTTAAAACCCAAATTTAAAGTTCCTATCAATACTAATATATTTAAAGATATTTTGGCATTTTCCCAAAGTCATTATTTTGTCCTAATTATTTGTGTTAGCCAGGAGTCCAAAGAAAGTTAGTGTAACGCAGAGCGCTAATAATAAGATAAAATGAGAGAGGAGTGCGTGTAGTGGACTTAGCAAGCCAACAAGACTGAACCATAAAACTATTTGTAAAATGTTACTGTTCATTTCTTGGATGATAACCAATTTTATGCTAACAGTAGTATTACACTGCTAAAAAACCAGATTTAATGACTAACGAATTGCTAAATAAAGGGATAAATTGATAGCGCAATTACTTTAGAGGAAAAATATTAATTCAAATGTAAATATTAAGCCTACTTTAGACATACAGTAGAACCTTGCAATAAGAGTTTATTTGCTCCATGACAGCTCATTTTGTGATTTACTCATTTTACAAATAGTTTTACTAT
This sequence comes from Cancer borealis, assembly GCA_036785275.1. Classification (NCBI taxonomy): domain Eukaryota; kingdom Metazoa; phylum Arthropoda; class Malacostraca; order Decapoda; family Cancridae; genus Cancer; species Cancer borealis. The sequence goes on from JAXIVD010001058.1 coordinate 18,903, forward strand.
TGAAATTCATTGAAATAGAATTAATCTATTTCAGCCAAAAAAAAACACCCAAAAATCTTGTGGGTTTTTAAAACGGGAAAAAGTACACATCATTGATATTGTTGTCTTATTGGCTTGCTAAATCCACTACACGCACTCCTCTCTTATTAGCACTATATGCTTTGTACTAACGCTCTATGGACTCATGGCTAACACAAATAATTAGGACAAAATAATGCCAAAAAGGCCACGAAACCGAGAAAAATCACAAACAAAACGATCGAGGTTTCCTCAATGGGATGAACACGTGAACTGTGAAAGCGAAGGCTGCCACTGTTGGGGGAATTCAGTGTCGACTATCAGCAGCTATTATGAATCTCAGCTCAGTAAGCAAATTACTCTTATAATGGGACATACGTACTGCATAGAAAAGTTAAATAAATTGCTCATTAATAGGAAATGAATATATAAATTCTTTTCACAGGACTTTTATATGGCTGAATTGGAGCTACAGATTAACCAGGTGATGAGTGGACTGGAGAGTATGGCTGAATCACTGGGTGTAGCAGTTGACCGGATGAATAGACTGGAAGACACTCAATCAAGTTACTCGGATTTACATGATGATGATGTAAGTTTCTTTTTTGTGATTGTGTGTAACTTCTGTTTTTGCTCTAACTTGTCTGAATTTTCCATCTATAAATATGAATTAATCATCATTGTCTTGTCAGCTATGCCTTTTATCAGCCAACTAACAATATCATTATTTTTCAGAGCTACGCCTACAGTAATGATGAAGACTGGCAGCAAGGAGATAGTGAATCAAGAAGTTCCACCAACGGAAGTCATGAAGGAAACAAGTGGGAGTTTCTCCATCAACAACAACAGCAAAGTGCTAGAGATTTTGAATGCAGACGTGAAACGAAGATTTTTCAGGGTGCAAGACTCAAAACTGAAGTTGTGAAAGGGAGGAAAATACCTGTTGACAAGGGTATTAATCTTGATGCTTTTACTGATATAGAAAGTTGTCCAACAGAAATTGAAGCTCTGCATAAATCGAATTTACCTCTAGGTGATCCTTCCTTAGAATTAGTAGATGATGGTGGAACACTTGAAAAATTTTTAAAGGATGTATCTGAAAGTTTTGATAATTTTACATCATTTGGAAAATATGGTAAGACGCAATTAAGAGTGAATACAAAAATACATCCCAGCCATGAGTCTCTTAATCTGTCACATAACAATAGTGGAGTAACAGAAAGTATGGCACATCAGAAGGGGATGCAGGCAGACAATGCTGATGGTTCGGTTGCCAGAGGTATCAGCTCAAGACTTTGTAGAACTCAGACACAAGGTCGAGGTAAAGGTCATGTTGATGCATTGGATATTTCTTGTCTAGAATCTGATCCTGAGAATGACAGTACTTGTTAATGGGAATAATGAGATGTCAGGAAAGCAGCAATAATAGGATAATGACAGCTACTTTTTATTATGTAGGATTTATCATTGATTATTTATGCTTGGTTCATTATTAACTTAGATACATGACAATATGTAAGGAGTCATTATGTGACGTGTCATGTTCTGTATTATAATAATTTGATAATTAAATTAAATTTAGTGTCGTCATGGCATGCTAACCAAAATACACAGCAACTGTGAAAAATTTCAATAAAATTGGCGACTATTATAATTGCATATCCTTATCTTACTATATATATAGTAACTATATATATAGTAAGGGGAAAATTAGCAAAGCAGAAAGGGGAGACACTGAAGAAAGGAGAATAAAAAGTAGAGAAAGAACATATGAAAATAGGGGTTTAGGAAGGAGAATGATGTGGGCAGAAATTCCTCAATCCACAACAAAAGGTGATAGACTACTCCTAACAGAATACATAAGACGCAATGGAAAGCTGTAACTTTAATAATCTAAATAAGCAATCATCCTTTATATTGTTGTCAGATGTGTTGTACTGTGTTAGGTTGCGGGTTGCTGAAGCCAATCTTTGTCACGTACTGTATCATTTGGAAAAGTTCTACGGCTATAAAAAATAAAATTGCCATAGAAGAACTTTTCCGAATGATACAGTACGTAACAAAGATTGGCTTCAGCAACCCCCAGCCTAACATAGTACAAAGCATCTGACAACAATATAAAGGATGATTACTTATTTAGATTTTTATTAATTTACAACTTCCCATTGCATCTTATGTATTCTGTTAGATTACTTTTATCACCTTTTTTGTTTTGTTTTGCCCACATCATCATTCTTCCTAAATCCCTATTTTCATATGTTCTTTCTCCCTACGTTCTATTCTCCTTTCTTCAGTGTCTCCCTTTTCTGCTTTGCTAATGTTTTCCTTACTCTTTAGTCACACCACATCACCTACATTAATTTTTCTTTCACTATTCCTTTCCTCCATCTACCGACTACTTAACTTCCTATTACCTTTTTTCTTCTTTATCCTCCTTCACCCGATATGTTCTCATCCCTAAAAATTTCCACTTCTAACATCACCCACCTATTACACTCCCTTCAACCAATATTTCCCCTTTTCCCTCTTCCACTCTTCCTCAATCATCACCTTTTCAGCCTCATTCTTTCGTAATAGGATGGGCAGACTACTTTTGTCATAAAGGGTGGACAGCTGTAGCTTAATTATGTCCTCGGGATAAACATAAAACCTGTGTCATTACTCAAAGAAACTATTGACCAAACAATGGCTGGATTCCACAACTGAAAAATCTTTGGCTCGGTAAGTGACCCCTTCTTCACCAGACTTATTCTGCACAAGGGTAAGCGTTCAAGGGAGACTATTAGTATCTTCATTATCTCCAGACTCTATCGAGGTCTTCAGGAAACTGTCAAAGAAATGTCAGCAAACTTTAGATTCCGCAGAAGGTGAGACCTTAGCTACATTATTCCTTCCGGATATGTTCTCATAGCTACAACTTCACCTGACACCAAAATGACTGAATTTAACTATTTACCATTTACATTACCTTCTTAATTAATCTAACTTAAAGAGGATCGAAGTACACGATCCTAAATCCTGGTAGTGTAGTGGACTGCCAATGTTCATGCAGTATATTTTTAAAGAACAAAAGTTACTCGACGGTAAACTTTGGTTGTAAGGTTCATTGGCCTTGAGTGATACAACAGTTCACAGTGATACACGTGACCCAATGGTTATAATTTGCAATCCTTGGACTTCCTAACAGAATTGGTGTCGGGAAAACTAAACATATTTCTGCCAGTTGAACACTTGTTACATACTTAATTCCCCTCAACATAACTTAACTTCATATTCAATTACGATATTTAAAAACTTTGAAAAAAATACACGAACAATAAATAAGCAAGATAATTCAATCATGTTCTAGTTACTTCATAATCGAAATTTGGGAAAAAAGATACTTGGTGGTATTTTGAGGACACAGCAAAGTTCTGCATACTTAGCCAATCAAGTCTATTCATAACCTGATCTTCCTAACGCTTACTACATCTGTACAAAGGATGCAAGCCTCACCTGGGACGGCTGCTGCAGTCCTGGCTCCGCGCTGCTTATAACACGTCAACTGGCCCAGGTCCGGATGGTTACACTTCCCGGTGCACTGCTTCCAAGATGGTTCATGATGTCATGCAGGCGCAATCGATTCTCCAGGAAGGACTGAAAATAAGGCAGCTTATTAAAATAATGGTATTATTTTAAGAACATAAGAACATAAGAAATGAGGAGACTGCAAGAGGCCAGTTAATGACCTACACGAGGCAGTTCCTTGTCCCCCACCCTTGGAATAATCCAATATTTATCCATCTCACCTGTCATCCCTATCCATACTCTGATCCAACCGCTTTTAAAGCTACCTATTAACTCAGCACTTACTACGTGTCTACCCAACCTATTCCAATCGTTCACGACTCTGTTAGTGAACCAATATCTACCTATGTCTATCCTGAATAAAAGTTTTTCTAGCTTGTACCCATTTCCACGTGTCCTATCTTGCCTACTAAATTCTAAAACCTGATCAATGTTTCCCTTATTAATTCCTTTTACCTATTTGAAAACCTCAATCATATCCCCTCTTGCCCCTCTCCTCTCTAGGAAGTGGAGATTAAGACGTTTTAACCTATCTTTGTAGGGTAAATTTCTCAGCCCCTGAATTATCTTGGTCATTCTTCTCTGAACTGCCTCCAAGGAGCCTATATCCTTCCTATAATAAGGGGACCAAAATTGAGCTGCATAATCTAGGTGGGGTCTAACTAGCGCTAAATACAACCTCAGAATGACCTCAGAATTCCTATTTGTCACACACCTACTAATAAATCCCAGGATCTTGTTGGCCCTATTTCTAGCTATAATACACTGTTCCATGGGGCGCAAGTCACTGCTTATTTGAACTCCTAAGTCCTTCACACTATATGATCTTCCTAAGGTATTGTCAGTCTACAGGCCTATTACCTTTACCTACGCTCATAATGCTACACTTGTTAACATTAAACTGCACCTGCCATTTCTCTGACCACTCATACTGCTATTTGATGCATTTTGAAAAGATTTTCTTAATTACATTTCCGTCACAAATTGTTAATTTGTGAGATATTCAAGGTTTTCTGTGAGACCTTCAAAAAGTAAAGTTTAGTTTGATTTAAACAAGGTTCTGTTATTTGTTAATGTAGGTTAAAGTTTGGTTATGTTAGGTTAGATTAATATAGAAGATAACAAATCTTCTCTATGACCAAAAGTAAGGGGTTGGACGAGGTGCAGACGCCATTTTCTTTCACAGCCACGCGCCAGCATTGCGCGTTTGTCAATAGGTCATTGTTAGGTTAGGGTAAGTTAAATTAGTGATTCTGGCACCTTATTCTTATCATAAATCATTGTATTTTGTCTTCCCCACCAAGAAATCCCGCATTCCCACAAATCCCCAGGCTTGTTGGGGGCGATGAGGATATCTTATTACATATACACTTGCGACGGAAATGAATGTCAAAATCATTCGAAATGGATCAAAATCTACACGGAGAGTGGGTTATTTATATCCAGGTGCATTCTGGTGAAGATGTAAAATTTTAGCAAATTAATAAACCTATGCCTTAACTTAGGAATTAGTATATACATGCAAACAACTATACATCCACAAGGGGCGCGTGCGCACACACACACACACACACACACACACACACACACACACACACACACACACTTGACTCATGTATAACTATTTATGTTATAAAGTCAATGAGAAAAGAGCTTTCAATTAATATTCACAATAAATTTTCACATGCACGTTGTCATATACATATATTTTCAGCTAACGTAAGGAGTTTTCAAATAGCAGCAAATTATTATCAATTATTACTGACTCCATACACAGCCACACCATCAGCCACACCATCAACCGTACCCATACACAGCCACACCATCAACCATACCCATACACAGCCACACCATCAACCATACCCACACACAGCCACACCCGCCCTACACACAGACGAAGACCGACCGAGCTATCTACCTTCCTTTCTCCACGGCTGACACACGGGAACTGAGGCCGCTCCACCGATTTTCTTGGCCAGGTAAACGAAGCACAAAAGTTTCGAAGCTAATACTTGATATTTGCAACACTCCTGATTCAGCCGTGAACAGACCCTACAGACAACAGTTACATGCTTTCCTTGCAAACCCTAGCTTTATAATTTGTAAAATCAAGAAACTGTGAAGGAAAACTGGTGAATATTCGCCGAAGAGAGCAAACAAGTTCTCCGTATTGGTTCATTTGTGTGTCATGCTCATAGTCTCTATCACGGTACGATTGAATTGGTAACGAGGTGATTGAACCATTACTGCCATGCCTTATATTATCAAGGGTAATGGTAGATGAATGCAAACTTTGTGAATTATCAACAGTGTGAAATTATTGAGTTATTTCAGTTATTCAAGTGTGTGTGTGTGTGTGTGTGTTAATGATCGCCCCCCCCCCCCCCAACAAGCTGTTCACCCTCTCCTGATCGATAATTAGTCCCTGGAGAATCTTATGAAAATGTGATAGGACGAACGTCACGTCACAATCTTCTTTCAGGCCAATTTCCGGGATTCCTATACAACACCACACACTCAATGACCAGAGAGATAAAATTGTGAACTAAAGCAAGTAATGTAATGTTCGTGAGGGAGGAAATTGGTAGTTTTGACCATACAAATTAGTCTTTATATTAACGCCTATACTTCATAAACGTAACCACTAAAATAATTGCACACATACCTTGCATATTATGTATGTACAAAGTGTGTTTAGAGTGTAAACCTTAACGCCGAACTCACCTCCACGTTATGTCTGCCTTAATGCAACTGTTATATACGTACAATGGAGGAATCTTTAAATGACCAACAAGGAATTACAGTCAAGACCACGCCCACGCCCTTCCAGACACGTACGCTCTAAGAATTAGGAGGAAAAAGTATTAAAGAAAAGGAAAATTGGCAACTGTTTCATTCCTTCATTCATTCATTCCTTTCTTACTTTCTTCCTTCTATCATTCCTTCCTTCCATCCATTCTTTCTTTCTTTCTTACTTTCATCTTTCCTTCCTTCCATCCTTCCTTCCATCCATCCATCCTTCCTTTCTTCCATCCATTCTTCCTTCCTTCCATCCATTCTTCCTTCTTTCCTTACTTCCATCCTTCCTTCCTTCCCGATGTTCCAATCTTATTCTGATATACAATAATTACATTCACAAACTCTATAAATATACAAATAAGTAACACAATACCAAGAAGAAATAAATAAAATAATGTGAATAAAACATTTGTGGTAAAATGATAATGAAAACCAGCCTATAAGAGTGAAATTAGCGAATACTAAAAGTATATAACTACCATTAAAGACTTAACTATCGTCTCGAACAAGGTAATTATGCTTCGAAAATGGTTACGTAGCGTTTCAATGAACCAGTTTATTTTGCTTCACATCAACACTTGCGTCCTAATAATTGTGCCTCAAAAGTTCTTTATATACACACAAACACTAAAAAAAAAAAAACATTTTACCCTTTCAAACACACAGTATACTCTCAAACACACATTTTACTCGCTCGAACACACAGACACAAAAAAATATTATTTTTTTACTCTCGAATGCACAGTGGCGAAATCCACTCTTCTTGTTTTATTTTGCAATTTTTCATGCCAGACAATTAACTTTTACTATAAAGACAAAAAGTACACAAACACTAACCACTCATCATCCTTATTATACTGTTACTGTTTGAAAATTCCTTCTAGCTTCCTCCAGTGGCGTAGCTAGGGTCCATTTTATAGGGGGCACACTTGCTTTTCTTAGGAGGGCACACATACCACATAGTCATGTTTTGAACGAAATCCTTTTGCCAAGAAGTTTCTGTGGGAGGCACCTGGGGGGGGGGGGGGGCACAGGCCTTGAATGGGGGAACACGTGCCCCCCAGGCTCCCCCATGGCTACACCACTGGCTTCCTCGTCTGCCGTGATAACCCAACGAGCTAATTTACAACTAGGTATCTTCATTCATGATTAAGTGATAGTACTGGACCTGCAATCATCAATCCCGCTGTCTCCTGCCTCTTCGCCTAACCCTCACAGGCACCCTGGGTCGTTAGCGGAGTCATTATACCTCTGCGTGACGTCATCAATCATCCACTTTTAGCTGTTCCGGAAAGTTATTAGAATTTTCAACACGTCAGCCCATCCTTCACCCCCCCTATCCCCTTACTCTCCCCTTCTAGCTATTCTCTCTGACACAGCGACGAGGCAAACAAGATAAACAAGGGAGACGCTTCAACAGGGAAAGTAAACAAGCCGCTGTCTGACGGAGGGAGAGAGACACATCCTCAACCACCATCACCACTATTACTATCGACAGCAATAGCAACAACATGGAGGGACGAATTGGTTTATTCGGCTCCCACTCCGCCTCTTCTATCTATATCCTGTAACTGCATATTCGGTTTAACATTAACATAGTTCAGCACCAAAAAACATGGTAGGCTACTTATTCGAACCCTCTCATGAAAGGATTCACCATCAACAGGCCTCTACTGTACGCTATTATATCTTAATGATCTAAAGTTCTGAAAACATTCTTCAAAACTACCGTTCTGCTGTTACTGAAACACCTTTTAACACTTACCTACTGAAACAAGTTGATCAATTGTAAGGTATATCTTTGTCTAGTTTTCTTGCAAATATGGGAAAGCCTTTTAGTCTTCTCTGACACTACTGCACACTTAGCAGTTTCACTTTTGCTGGGGCTTATGACTTCAGTAATAAGACGACACAAACTCCTTTGTAAAGATGTGGACGAGACTGTGTCAGTGTATCACTCCGTGTGTGAGGCGGTGTGTAAGTTCTAAGGCAAGGATGTAAATTTTATTAGAATATTGGTCAAGATGGTTACTGAATTATCTTGATAATAATTTTATAATGGAAATTGAATATATGGTCATCGTATTCAGTTATTCTGAAGTATTTCGATTATTATGTGGGTGACCACCTGCAATGACTAGTGATTAATATCTATAGCATTTACTATCATATTTGACCCAGCTGATGTGACCAAAGATAGGGCAAAATTGACCTTCCTGGCCTCTATTGAATGTCAATTTATATAATTGTAGGTTTCGAATCAATCCTAATCTGCTTAGGATATAAACCCCTCAAAATATCTAGAATTGGTAAGCACTGTGCATCAGGTGGCTCCATCAAAAGGCATAAGGGGGTTAATGAAACAAAAGATAATTTTTTTTGTATTGTTATAAAGGAAATACAGTAGTGAAAAATCAGTGATTCTTATGTATCATGTAAGTACATTGCTTTACCCTGGTCAAATGCAAACAAATAGTATCCTATTACTCCATCATTATCATTATCAAATCAGATCTGTTTACCATCGCCATTTGCATGGTCACATTGGCTGTTCTTTTGTTTTTTTGTGCCCTTTGTTCAATTTCCCTTTTCTTGGTCATTTCAAGAGTCTCGGAGAGGATCGTTTTGACGCGACATGGTACTATAGTACATATAGAGGTAATTACTGAACACTTATTTTGTTTAATGGTCTTAATTTATGTATATCTAATGTATTATATATATTTATGAATATTTAGTGTAGTGTGAGGAGTATTAGGGATTATTATTAACGGTTCTGGAACACATCCCTATTTATCGCATTAAAATATCACATTGGTATATGATCAGCTTTTGAATGGGTCTAGTGAAGGGTGAAATGTTTAGCAATATTCATTGGGTGTTTGTTTATTTTTAGTCACAATACGACTTATGCCAGCAAATTTGACCAGTCAGTAATACTAGCCCGTGTATTAGCTCACTTTCTTTCTTGATTGAATGGCCAACTGTGTATTGACTTTTAATTTGACTTGACACTTTAAAGCTGTATTTACATAAAATTCTTCATAATTTGTACAATATTCCTGTAAAGTATAAATCACATATCCCTAGGTTAAAAAAAAACCCACTGAATGGTAACCAAGTAAAATTTGTGGTTACTTTAAATTAGTATAAGAAAATGGGATGCCCACTCTCCTCCTGAATGACATTACAGTAAGTAATCTCTTAATTAAACTGTAAATGTCGCATGCACAAGCACTAGATCTAAATATTAAAAACTCTGTCATGAGAGTGTACAATATTTTCTATGATGTACTGACAGGAGATGTATCTTGTAGAAGAGAAGCTAAGCTGGAAGCAGCCCCAAGGGAGCTAACCCCTAATCCAGAGGAAGTGGCACCCCCAGTTACACTAGAAGACTGACTGACACTGCCTAGGGTGACACTAGAACCAAGGCTAGCAAGTGCCCCCATTGCAGTTGCAGTGGGTCCTAGCACCGGGGCTGCTGCTCCTGTCCCACTGGCCTGGGCCACACTATTTGGGGTGAGGGTTGCCGTGGCACTGGTGGTGCTGTTACTACTGTTGGCAGTGCTAGTGATGCTGCTACTGTTGTTACTGCTGCTGCTGTTGACTGGTGCGTTGTTGGTGGTGCTTGAGTTGTTACTGTTGCTATTGTTGTTGGCATTGTTCTGTTGGGATGATAATCAGTTAGTATACAGTAACATCCCAGATTATCATCATCACCATAGGCCATTATTGTATCCCACTTTCTATTTTTCTGTCCTTGTTACACTGCTGCACGAGCTACAGCTTTCCCTCACTTAAGTCAGCTATCTCAACCTCCCCGCCTTAATGATACTCTTACAGGATCACCACATTTCCACTTATACAACATAATTTCCATCCAATAACAAATACACATCCTTCATTTAATCTAATCCTGTGACTATAACTAATTGCTCTTTCCTTCCCCATAATTTACCTAACCTTCACCTCTATTATACTGTTTACCTTTTAGATTAACATCGCGCCATATGACCTTAGATGTCTGCCACTTGCTCTATTTGTATAAAAAATAAAATAAATTTTTTTTTTTTTTTTTTTTTTTTTTAAATCTTTTACCCATGGCAGCGGTAGGCTTCTTGGAGACCTTAGATGGTTGGCCTCTGCCAGTTAGTAGGGCAGGTTAGATTTTTTAAGTGATGCCTTGAATTAATTAATTAATTAATTTGTATTAGCTAGTTGTCTATTCCTGTCTTCCCCAATCAGTTTTTTATCACCTTACATACCTACAACAGAAGTTAGGCTAATCAGTCTATAATTTCCAGGATGAGACTTAATACCTTTTTTTGTAGATGGAAGTGACATTCGCTAGGTTCTACTTGTGCAGGACTTTGCCGAGAGTTAGTGATTTATTGAATATGATGGAAAGTGGTTTGACAATCTAGTTTTTGCTTCTTTAAATAATCTTGGTGAAATTTTGTTCGGACCTGAAGTTTTATTTATTTTCATATTGCTGATCATGAGTGGAATATTTTTGTCATGGAATACACACGTGTTAAGGTAGGTATCGTTATTTTAATTGTGCGGATGAATGGTAAGTTGGCCAAGGTGGAAAGTATTAAATATTTAGGATTAAAGATTACTGTTAAAGAGGGAATATACACCTTAAGTAATAAGTGATGTAGAAAAGGTGTTGGGAGGAATGAAGAAAGTGTAATTGTAGTGATGGAAAAGAATGTAAAGAGAAGTTTGTATGAAGGAGTAGTTATGCCGCTACACTGTATGGGGCTGGAACATGGAATATGAGAGTAGGAGAGAAGAGATTAAATATAATGGAGATGAGGTGTCTAAGAAGTGTAAGTGGAGTAACACATATGGATTGAGTGAGGAACGAGGTGTGAACGAGAACTGGTGTGACGAGAGTTAGTTGGGTGGTTTTGAAATATGGAGGATTAGTTGATAAAGAGAAAAATGGGATCTGATGTGAGTGGAGAGCAGTGGTGAATGCATGAATACCTTGATGACTATTGGAAAGGGTTCCCTCACATCTGGTGTAATTTGTGGATTAGATTATATGTAGAGAAGGATAGGGTCTGCATCTTGTATGAATTTGCCAATTTTAGTGACTAATACTAAGTAGAGTGTTGGGTGGGTTTTCCTTCTCTTCTCTACGGATCTGGGGGCTAAGTGAGAAAAGTGCATGTGTATGTATTCATGGGTGTCTGTGCGCTTAGGGCTAAGCCAGCCTGGTACTATATAGGTAGATAAGTAAAGTGGGGCCACTCGTTGTAGCTGTGCATAGTTGAGGCCACTCATATAGTCACATCAGCCTATGAACCTGGAGTGGAAATTGATTTGTTATCCTAAGACGCAGGGCCACTGTGACATCTGAGTTTCCAGTTTACCTTCCCCAGGTTTCCCTAAGTACCCATTTATCGACCAACACATTTGGGAGAATGAAGAGTTGGGTGAGCTGTGCGCCGACTGCTCTCGTCAAGGATCGAACTCAGGCCAGCGGATCTGTAGTCAGATGTGCTAACCACTGCACCACTGAGGCCCGTTTAGGTAGATATAGACAAGTATTAAGTCTCCCCATCTCACTACTATATGAATATGCATCTGAAATACATTATAGGAACTGGGAGAGTAAACTCTGATCAATAACAAACCTCAATAGAGTCGAGATTGAGATGAGTAATGAAGCGAAGCCGCCTTTGTAGTGCTGGTCTCAAACTTCTGATGATGCGTTCCACGTCAGTTTTGATGGAATCTCCGGTAAACATGTACTTGATATGGTACAGCACGTCACAAACTGGATCCATGTACTTCAGCTCTGTCACACTACGATCAACCTGGTGAGACAAAAAGTATTATGGCATTGTTGAAAAGAAAGAGTGCAACGACGATCCATCAAGGTTCATTAAGCTCATCCAAAAAGGAATTTTGCAAGCGAACTACTGAAGGAAAAATATTACCTGCCTCAAAAGGTAGACACTAGAAAAAGTAACAAAATTTTTTTATATTAATTATAAGATCACTTACCTTTGCTACAGCTTCATAAAGCTCAATGGTGACGTCAAACACCTTGCGTGCTAACTCGCTGTTGAAGCGCTGCAGGAAAGGCCCTATTAGGTGACACACCACAACCAATTGTTCCTCTGTAGTTAGAATTGGTCTGATCCTTTCCCTCATCAATCTGAAACAAAAATATAACAGGCATGGTCAGTTTTTCTTGTGCAGGGATGATGTACTTTGAATCATCTTTAACGCATCAAAATCTCAATATGTGGACATTTCATGTTTCTCTTGATTTTATTTAGTGAAGTGGAATTAGATTTTCCTTAGTTTACAACTTTTTTTTTATTAAAAACTTGGACATTATGTTGGGTTTTACATAATTATCACATTTATTTTTTGGAATAGCTGGTTCCATGAGATAATGGAGCTTTACTTACCAGATGGCTGTTTTTCAAACATTAAACATAAAACTTTTAACATGACAACTTACTGAGGAATGCGGCCAACTTGACCAAAGGAGGCATGGTGCCAGAAAGAGTGGACAAGTGCCAAAGTGAGGGCAGCACTTGAGTCACTGAAGGAAGACTGTAGTTGTTGCAAGTTCAGCATAGTGAAGGGGTTCAGGGTTCCATTTCCAGAGCTAGCAAGACTTGGTGTCTGATAGGAAAACATAATTAGCAAACAAATTGTCACATATAAGCTACAAAACTTCAAAAAATATCATTCATCATACAATGATATGATGCATTTTGTGGTGCTGCTTATGAAAGTAAAGCAACTTGCAAATATTGATGAAAATTTTGGGAACTACAATTCATACTTTGGTGACAAATTAGAACCTTATGGTTTGAGTAAGTACACCAGCCTTGATACTGAGTTTTCATTGTAACCAGTACTGTTCTGTCTTCACATAAAAACACCAATCCAACTATAGCAGAATTATATAATTTTCATATAGGAATAATGTCTGGGTGTGTTTAGCAAATAATTATTTGGCCCACACTGTATACATACATTGAAAGGCATGATACTATTATTTCTATCGTGCTAATGTTCGCCATTGTAATCACCTGCAACAGTTCAATGATGCGGTCATGGACGACAATCCAGTATGGCTCAGGAAGCCAAGTGAGGACGAGTCCTACGGCATTCACCCACTCCTCTAGTTCTCCATTGGGAATGTCACAGTATCTGAAACACAGCACAATACATTTTACTAAGTTTATTTTACCTTGATGGGATTAAGGAATTGTGGTTAACTGATCAAGGTAAAACTTCTCCAAGAAGCTCACTAGTAACATAAGCCAAAAAGAAGAAAGAGAAGACTTGCAACAGTATTCTGATTTTTTTTATGCATCATTAATAAAGAGAATAATTCTTGAAATCAGTAAAATAAACAATGAAAAACATTCTAAATTAACATTAATTTGTGGCAATTAAATGAATTTATAAAAAGACATGTAATTCACAAAAATGCACTATATGAAATAATTATTTTTATTCATATAATTAACATGGTTGAATATGGATGAAAAAGCAGCACACCCATAACCTATTTTATGCAGGTAAAACATAAGGGAATTCCTGTGCCTAAGAAAAGTATTCACCAAGATCCCTTATAAAAGAATGACCAAAACACTTACCCTTTAAACAACACATTGAGCAGCATGTTGGCCACAATAGTTGGGTTGCTGGGAAGGGCCATCAGCTCTACACAGCTCACATGCAACACATGAGCACCACTGTTGGCGAATTCATTGAAGCGCCACTCTATGGCTGGAAATATTGGCTTGCCCTGCATGGCTGTTATTAGGCTTAAGGAAAAACAAAGAAAGCACACACACATGCTTAATCTCATGGGGTCAAGATGTGTGTTCTGGTACTGCCTGGAGCAGCCACAGTCAAACTGTTGATGGTCCCCTTATCCCAAATCTAACCCTACCGTCACTCAGTGAGAAGAAGATAAGCAAAAATTGTCTCTGCCAGACCTGAGATTTGATCCCAAGACCACTTGGTTGTGAGCCAAGTGTGCTAACCTATACACTTCCCGGCTTTTGAATAATGATTTTAAATCCAGTAACTAACTATTCTGATTTTGTGGGGTGTCATACGAGAGATACAAGGAGAACAGAAATCAAGCTAAAAGGGCAGTGCATGATGCATAAAAAAGAAAGTGTATTGGGTAGCTGTAGTGCAGTGGTAAGTACAATCGGATAACAATCGAGTCTAGGTTGGATTCCTGGGTAATCCATGATCTCGTTTGACGATATCTTGCTTAGATATCACAGCAACCAACCATGAGTTGCAATAAAAAGTCATGTTACAACACAGTTGCCACGATGAGATGCAACCTTCTTAATTCTTTCACTTATGTTGTCAAACAATTCCTATTCAAATAGCTGAGATTTTTCCCATCCACAATTAAGTTCTATCTGATGCCTTTTGACAAGTAGTAATAACCTCTTTCAATGTAAGCAAAAAGATAATCACATTTCCGTGATATTAACTTAATATTTCTCTCAGGAAAACTGTAGCAAAGGTGAAAGAATTGAAACTGGTTTTGCAAGTTTTGAAGTGACAAATTCTGAAACAAAATGAGCTTGAAAATGAAAAGGATACTGTTGACTAAACGCCTGACAAGGCCTGTGTAGTAGGAGAGTTCTGGATTCCAGGTGATGTCATCAGGTGGGCGGGCTAGATACAGTCGGTAGGCCTCGGTGAGAGCCCATCCTTGGGGCCGGATCTCTTGCTGGGACATGATCACAGCTACCACAAGACGGCGCTTCAAGTTTGGTCGCTCTCGAAGTTTGTTTTCATAGTAGTGAAGTGTGTTATACAGGTAGGTGATGGGACGATCTGAAACCAGGTGTATTCAAATAAAGAAAATATTAGGTGGTTAAAATAGCCAAGAAAGTAAAACTACTGCAAACTGGTGTGTGACGGGCCAGTTAGATCTATAGAGAATATTTTGCTTAACACCTATGCAAAATCTGTGGATGAAATCTCAAATGTTATTATGATGTCCTCCATCACTGACTTACATGCCACACCCATTTCAACAATACATTCTATATCTAACCAACAAAACTGGCAGTCAATCTGAAATTATATTTTTTATTTACCATGAAACTTGTACAACATTCCCAGCCTCTCTAAGATTGTTTCTAAATTTTTATGTACTTGATGGAGCTCCAGAAACCGGTGAATAATGATGTCCAAAACCTAGGAAGAAAATAACATTTTGTTATCCAAGGTAGACAAAATGCTGCCTTTGTGTTTCAGGTAAATTTCAGAAAAATATTGATACATCACTGATATATGCAATAGTAATGATTGCCCTTGAGGAAGAGATAAAAAATAAGTAGACATCCTCTTTAGGTGGATGTTGACAATTTGCAGCTCAGATACTTGGAGAGGAGCAAGTGCACAGTGGCAGTATCATAAAAAAGGAGGTTTAATCATTGATTGCCACTCTGCAAAGAGTGGCGTCATTAGAGTGTAATATATGCATAAATATATTATATCTTAGCTGCTAAGTCCTCTTCACTCTTTAGATTGTGTCAAGAGCTAAGCTATCATCCAAGGGATACAAAATACTAGCCCTCTCTCTTCAAGTAGACATGTGATTTAAAAACTAACTCCTTACATCCAGTACACTCTTAGTCAAGAAATATACATCACTTACTGGCAAGAATCTGAGGCAAACATTTGAGAAGTATATTGGCAGAGTCTGATACTGAGCAGTAAGAGTTCCCTGTTCTGCCAGGATGCTCTCAGGGGAAAACTTCTCAGGAAATTTACGATGGAAAGCCATGTGCTTCTCATACCTGCAAGAAAGAGCCAACACTATATATATGTGAAACAAGAGTAAAGATCAGAAGTCAAATGTCTAAAATTCAAGCAGTGGAAACAAATTATTTGGGAGGTACCTGTAATGTGAACAAAATTAATGGCAAGAAAAGTTCCAGCATTTATGGAACATCTGGTAAATTTAGTAAAATAAAAGGAATTCTGGAGTGGCAGTGTGGACACCTGGAGAGAAAAGGTAGAGATGAGATGACAAAAAAGTTACACAAAAGTATGGTGGATACTGAGTGCAAGGTCAATACAATGGAATGAGTGTTGAAGAATTTGCCATAGGTAGAGTTGGAAAGTAAAAGGACTAGAATGCAAAAGTGAGATGTATGAATAAAGCAAACAGATACTTCTGTTGTAATACACAGGAATAGACACCAGAATTAAGCTAAGAAGTGACAATGTAGGATCATATTCAACATAGATGCACTTGCCTGTCAAATATTTAAGAGATTTTAAGCAAGCACAAATTACAATCTCAAAGTTTTGTGAGAACTTTTTTTACATAAATAGTAAATTAAATTCATAGACCCATTCTATCATTGTGCCATCTTAGAGCCTATGAAGATACAATGCTTTCTTAACAAGCAATGTAACAGGATTATAATGAATTTTTGACACACCCTCTTATGAAATTCAACAGACAAGAAAATTACCAGTTGTTCTGCCGCCAGTGGTCTGGTGTGTTTTCCTTGACAAACTCTTGCACACGGTTGCGAAGCTCGGCAGGCTTCAACAATAGTAGCTGGATGATGAAGAAGCATACATGTGCCTCACTTCCTTCCTGTGTTCTTAATGCCTGGAAAGAAAATTCCATGAATCAGTCATACAAAAAAATTAGTGAAACTTTTTTTCTATTAAAATGTGTTAATGTGTGTCTGTGTACGGTTAATCCTTTCCACAGGTGTTTGGTCCACACGAAAGAGTTTTTGCTGTAATAGTGCATTCAATAAATATAATAACTAATGTAATGGGGAAGATGTGTTTTCAAACCACTAATTTTCATCAATTGTTTACACTTTCACACATAGGAGGCACTGCACTGGGTCACACTCCTAACTTTCACACTGGGAATAAAATATAGGCAGACCATATATCACCACTGTAAGATGTAGTAAATGAAATAACAACCATTTTACCCCACATGATATTTACATAAACTAATGATCTTACCAGACATAACATGAGACGATCAATGGGCACAATGTTGTACACCCAAATAATAGCATTCATGGTGTCCACATACTTCGTGACATGCTGCCCTCCAGCACTGTTAGAAAATTCCAGCACCAAGAAATCACAGAGTGTTCGGACATGAGCTGCAAGCTGGCGAGGACCCACTCGTTCCAGGACCCTGCAGAGCAAACATGTTAGGTGAGGGGGAGGGGGGGAAATTAACTGGGATTTTCATTATTACAAATAGTCTTCATCATCAACATAATCTTTTTTTAATATGGGTTTACATTCATTAACCTCTTCACTTTGTTAGCCCTCTACTTTCTTGGACTTTCTCAGTATCTCATTTCTACCTAATGGCACTCTACCTTCCATTTGTAAGTATTTAACATGAATTTCTTTAAGTCCCTTTCATCTCCCTTTCTAAATGGTTGAGCCAATGCAAACTACATGTTCTAATCACTTAAATGATAAAACTCAATTCCAAGGTTCCCTCTAAGTTCCACTCCTGTTGGCCATCTCTCAAAGCAGAATTACACATCCATCTTAACGTGCTATTTTCAGCATACTCCAATCTCTTAACATCATCATCATCAGCTCTCTAAGTTTCACTGTCATAAATGATCAAATATCATCCACATTGAGACAATCTCATTGTCAATAAGAGAATTAACTTCTTCATGTTCCTCCACCCACTCCTAACTCATGCTTTACTAGGTAACAGGACCATTTATTACTCTAATTATATCATGTAGGTACACAATTCATCAATACACTGTAGGAACCCATTTCCAACATCAATATTTTCCACTTTTGGTTCCACTGTTCCTACTGTACAGATTGCATGTTAAACTGACTACATTTATTATTAGAATGTTCATCACATTACTGCACTCACTTCCTGTGCATCCAACTACTACGTAATATATAGGATGGAAATATCACCTACACTCTTTATACATACAAATAATCATCTCTTTGTGAACACAAACTCATGCAGCCTTCAGCAAAAAAAATTACTCATTCAAATACTTTCATTAGAGGTCATACTTGTATGCTATATTGGGAACTCGGTCTGTGTCAAGCACCATCTTGAAGATCAGACACAGGAACAGTGGAGAAGTATTGTGTTGGAGGGAGAAGTGAGCTATGATATCATTTTCATTACTCATTGATTTCCATTTTCTATACTCTTCCTCCACAGCTTTCTGCAAAGAAAATATATGAATTAAGTGAAAACTTATCACTATTTTATGAATTTTCAATCAATAATTCAAGTTTCTGTAATACAAAGCAACATCAAGATACGTTTTCAACTCTAAGGATAAATTTCCTTTCAAAACAGACTATATGCCCAGTCACATATTATAGTTGATAGGTTTTTTTTACATCACAGGAAAAATAAAAAATAAATAAAAAATAAATAAAAAATAAAATAAAAAAATTTGACCACCCCTAAAAATCCAAATAATTTAAAGTATATTATCATGAAATGGAAACTTTCCAGGAGCCATTGAAAACCTTACTGAATTTTTACAATAACAGTGGATCAACCTTACAACCGATACTGAATGTATCACTACATTTAGAATAGTATTATCAGTAACTTAGAATTCATTCAAGCCCATCCACATTATTGAAGTCTCCAAAAATGGAGATGGTATTCCACAAAAAAACATAGACCTTTGCTATTGTTACAATAGAGTGCATACTACTATAGCACTTTATTTTTGTATGTGTGAGGCAATGAACTTGGAGCTGAGTTCCCAGCTTCTACCTGATTAGATGATATTACAGCTCATACTTGGTATTTATTGCTTGGTGGTTTAAGTATAAGACTCACACCATTAAACGAACACATTCACTGTGTTGAGCTAGCCTTGGATTACATGCAGTGTGTTTTTTGTTAAGTTTCATTACAAAATTTTCAAAGTTGTCACCATGAATTAACGGCAGTGGCATTAAGCATGAGTATACAAGGTGCCATTAATTGATATCATTGGCACTGGGCAGGTTAACAACTCTGGTTGAGTCTGCTGAAAGTGTCATTGGTAATCATACATTCTGCCAAGTTTGTCCCTTGAAAATTTACTTACAAGGAAAAACTAATTTATAGGTAGAATAAAATAATCTTTCCAATAAAGAGAAAGCTTTTTTCTTCCTTTCCTTCCTTATGACATCTGGATTATGTTCCCGAATAAAACAAGGTATCAGAAGCAGAACAGTAATAGCCTACCTTGAGGGTGTGCATATTTTCTCTCGGAGCAGCACATTGGTGGTAAAACTCAGCTATGACGGGTGGAAGGCACTGCAGGGTGTGATTTGCCCAAGTGTGAGGTGTTTGGGCCATTACAGTTTTGAGGAAGTCCACACACCACCGAGCTGAGTCTCCAGAGCTGTCACAACCTGCAAAAGTAATGTCTTTGTGAACATTCATCAAGTGCAATTATGGAAGTACAACAGAGGAAATTGTAAGGTTGCTACACAGACAACAACTGTGACTCTGACTCCAGGATGATTGTGCATGACAGAAGTGAATGAGAGCAGTGGTGAATGCATGAGTAATGACGTGGCTTTGATGACCCATGGAGGAGGTTCCCGTGCATCTGGTGTAACCCATTAGGAAATCAGATCAAATGTGAGGAGGGAGAAGGGCATGAGTTGCCTATGAAGTGGCAGGGGTAAACCCTTGGACCCTGTTGCCTGTTGTGGATAAAACCCCATCCCTGGACCCCATTTGTGTGACTGATCTGATACGCTGTGTTGAGTGGAATGACTTTCTCTTCTCCTCTCGGGGACTAATGGCTAGGTGAGAGGAGTGTGTGTATGCATGCATGGGTGTGTGTAAGTGTACCTTGTCTCGGCCATCACCTTTATAGGTATAACAGCCTGGTATATTGATAGATAGACATAGATGTCATTTTCTCTTTATTACAGAATAATTTATTACTTCTGGAGTTATTAGTGTTGTCCACTTTGGTTGAGTTCAACTACACTTCCATATATTTCAGAAAAAAATCTGTTAAATATGCCAAGATGTATAATATGTAATAGAACATTAGCATGAGATTAAGTATGCTGAAAGGATGTCATATCAAAACTGAAAGGAAAACATAAAACATAAGATCATTAAGAATGATTCTCAGGCTATTAGCTAATAATAATAATGTAAGCTTTCATTCATTATTACTTGCTTCTTGTCCTTTTCCAATCTAGATTATCCCTATGCAGTTCATTTTAATACAACCATTTCTTCCATCAAACTATAAAAGATTGACATACAATAGATTCTCAGTCTCTTACCTGTGACATGTATTGCCCGAGCCATAGTCAAAACCAGTACTCTGTTCAATTCCTCTGAATCAGTGCTGATGAGGTTGGGTTTGGTATCCGAGGAAAATGTGTACCTGGTGAGGCTGGGCATAACTTCAGAATTTCCTAAGCCTGTGATAAGACGAAGTGCAACACTTTCCATGCTGCAATGAAATAAAAAAAATATAAATTCACATAATTATTCATTTATCTACCAGGCTGTCATCCCCCTAAAGAGGGGCGCACATACACATACTCATTCACACATACATATACACATCTCTCACTTAGTCCCAAGGCCACCATAGAAGAGAAGTAAACCCCATCCAAATACTTTACCTCTACCACTTTATATTTGACTCATGCCCTCCCTCCCCGCACCTGATATGATACATGAGAACCTCCTGCAAGGGTCGTCAAGGCTATGTCATTAATCATGCATTCACCACTGCTCCATTCACTTCTATCATGCATAATTACCTTCCTTGCTCCACAGACATTCCTTTTTCATTCAGAGCTCTTTTCACACTGTCCATCAACACCATTCATTGCATTCCTTTCAACTCAACACCTCACATCGGATCATATTATTCTCTTCACCAACCAGTTCTCCTCCATTCCCTGCATGTGTATAAACCACCTCAACACACAGCTCTGCTCGACCAGCCAACTCTCGTAATATCAGTCCACCTTCACACCTCCTCATTTTTCACTTGGCCCATACCTGTTACTTCACATATAGTCCTCAGACATCTCATCTCCATTACATTTAATCTCCTCTCTGCTACTGATATACACAATGTTTTAGCCCCATATATTGCAATGGACACAGCTACTCCTTCATACAACCTTCTCTTTACATTAATTCCCATCACTCTATAGCTTCCTTTCTTCCTACCTTCCTTCCTCTCAACACCTTTCCTACATTATTGATTTAAAACTTCACCTCTATCTCTATTCCTCCATCTATAGTAATCTTGGACCTTAAATACTTAAAAATCCTTATTCATAAACAAAAGCTTGAAACATACATAGTATATGACAATAATAATAATAATAATAAAAAAATTAATTAATTAAAAAAAAAAAAAAAAAAGTACAATGCATTTTGTACTTTTCACCACAATTTCCATTAAAACATCTCTATGTAAAAAGAATACAAGTACCAAAGATGCAGCTGTGTCATCTGAGTCATGGTGTTGGGAGGCACAGCTGTCATGTGATGGATGGTTGACAGCAGTTGAATTCTATACTGTGGAGGGGAGTGATGGATGCGATGGATGAACATTTCCAGCAGGGCGTGAAGGATGCTCCAGACATGGCTCTTGTAAACCACTGGGAGCAAGTTATCTAAGAAAGGGAGTTGAAGACAATTATCAAAATTCCAAAAATTGATTGTATGCAAACCTCCTGACAATGATGATTTAGTCTTTATGCTGAACTCTAACCCTGTATAACATATGTAATCACTATGCCACTTGTCACTTGTTCATCTTTTATTCATGTACAGCCGTTCAATGCTGCAAAATTTACAACAAATTTTTGACCACTTCTCAATGTATAAGAAAAATTTGATATGAGAAATGTATTCTTAAGACATTTTCATTATATCAGGGTGCCTGCAACCCTAGCGAGTGAGAAATAGCATTTCAGGGGATGCAAGAGGAAAAGTAAATTTATCTATCTATAAATCTGCCTTATATCCCCATTAAAAAGGGGGTAGTCAAGACAAGGCATTTAGGGTTCAGGGAAACTTTGCTCTCCTTTGTCTCTCTGCGCCTTGTCTTTTCATAGGAGAGAATATAGAGGAGGGGTTTCCCGGATCCTTTGCTTCACCCCTTTAGGTCTTCTTTTACAAGTTGCAGGGAATACAATGATAGTATTTTTGCAGTCCCCACCACAGGACTTCAGAATAACATAATTAACTAACTCTTGAAAATAACTTATATTCTATCAAGCACACTAAGAGCATCATAAGTGGATTTATATATAGCTTATTCAACGTTTTGTTGAAATCATGAATGAGAAACAGGAACAAAGAAGTCATTGATTTATGTTCACAATTGGGATTGATTTCACTGTTTACAATTTTTTCTAGTAGCTTGATCTATATTTGCATTTTATGTACTCACATTACTGTATATGGTGCAATTAAAGAAAATTAATTAAATAGAAATTTAACCTTTTCAGCTTCAAATGTGATTCTACTTTTGTAATAGGTGAAAAAACTAATAAAACATTTCAGTGGTGTGAGGCATAGAAAGCCATTACAACGTATGAATTTGATTTTATTGAGTAATTCCAAAAAATTATCTTCAAATGATTGAAGTAACTGAAGATACAGTATTTCACAACCACACCTATTTTTCAATTCCTTTTATCTATCTATCTATGCTTTCAACTTATTCTTCTCCAGGGACTTTCCTTAAGAAGGTTGCCACAGCAGAAGTCTCCATTTTTCTGTTTTGACATTCCCTCACCGTGTGGTGAAGGCCATGCCTGTTATCTCTCTTCCTCCAATATTGTTCACTTTGTCCCTCCACTTCACTTGTGGCCTCCCTCATGGATTTTATTTTCAAATTCACTTATGTACAGTTTTGATAAACTCATTCTCGTTAATTTTCATCAACAATCATCCTGTTATCCTACTACACAACATGTTTCAATCACATCATTCTTTAACATGTCAACATTCAGGAAATTAACTGAAAGAAATCAACCAGTAAGAAATACATTTTTGTCAAACAATTTTATATACAAACAAAAATAAACAACTTCACACTTACTGATGAAGGTTTTGATGCCAATGCTCTCTATTTCAGTGTAGACCAAGAGTCTCGCATAACTTTCAATAAGTGCCGGAGCCAAAGCTATGCCTGACTTATGCTGTGCCTGCTTTTGTATATGCTGAAAGAAAAAAAAGTGTTGTATAAGAGAAAAGTTTTTCGCGTGTTCTTAAGCATCCACTTACCAAAGCGAATAAGCTAAGAATTTGCATTTGTTAGATATATTCAATAATTTTATCAACTCACTAGCCTTTACGCAAACTTTGCAAACATTTCCATTATGTAAATTGCAGATTTTCAAATTAGTATCAAAAGTTTCAGGTATGCTTTTATGTCTAAATTACCTGAGCTATGTTGTGCACAAGACTCATCTTGACATGGACAGTGAGGGAATCCAGCAGAGTGATGGAGAGTGGTGATGTACTCCCATGAGCAACACAATTGATGCCTGGCATTGGTACTGTTGATTTCTGGCTTCCTTGAATACTTTCCGAAAGAGTTAATATTGGCCGTTGAAAGTACTCCTGCAATTTAGAAAATAAATGTCAACATGAAATTACTCAGCACATTTAATAATATTTCTTTTTATATATCCATCATTCAATAAACAGACACCTTCAGTCAATGGTGAAATCTTTCAATGCAATGCACTAACTTAAAACAATATAAGATTTACCTGATTAGTGGAATATGCATTAAGTAAAAGAGCAATTCTATAATCAGCTGGAGCTCCAGCAGTGAGTAGAGGCAGTTGAGGATTGTGTGCCAAGTTCTGCAAGAATCTGCAAAGAAGTAGCATATAGCAAATAAAGAATATATCAAGTACTGGTGACATCAATATTATTCAAACCTTACAAAATCTATGCATAAGTTGTAAGTTTGAAAGATAATACCTTACTAGCAATCATTTGCATATTGACAGTGTAAAGACTACATCCAGATAAAATAACTAATGTTACCAAACCAATCCAACTAACAACAATAATCATAAACAAGCATTTTTTATCATTGAACAAAAATAAGGCCCACCCACTGACACAGAAATTGATAAACATACTCATGATGATTCTTAAAGACAGCTGGAAGTGAACGTGGTGTTTTGATGCTGTCAGCCTGTGCCTTCTTGAGGATATGCATCAGGATGCACATGGCAGACATCTGCATGGCACACTGGGGGTCTGTATAGTCTGGCACAGGAAGAGGCTCTTGTTCAGGGTACAAAACCTCTGGAAAATTTCAAAAGAAAAAATGAAGTATTCAAGATGAACAATAATTTTCTCAACTGCATTATGATGCACAAAAACACAATTTTGCAGTCATGATAACATGCTCCACTCAATGAGGAGTTTTGTTTTCAAGTGAAAACTCACCGATCAATCTCAGAACAGGAAGAAAATCTGAAAACTGATTTTTCTGTATGCTGCCTGAGAGGAACTGAAGCAGTACCCACATCAAGTGATCCCGGCCTTGGTGATTAGTTTTATTTTTTAACTGAAAAATTAAGTTATAGGAATTTAAAACATTAAATTTAAACTTATATATATATATATATATATATATATATATATATATATATATATATATATATATATATATATATATATACATATATATACATATATATATATATATATATATATATATATATATATACATATATATACATATATATATATATATATATATATATATATATATATATATATATATATATATATATATATATATATATAGATAGATAGATATATAGATAGATAGATATATAGACAGATAGATGTCTATAAAAATATATATAATTACCTTTACATGCAATCTGAGGACCAGAGATGGAAATGAGATGAGTTGGAACAGAACAAAGTAAATGAGGAGTGAAGAGAGGTGTGCACAGGAGCAGGGATTGTGATCGAGGGGAGCAGGCAGTGAACCGTCGGTGGTGGCATTGACAGTGGTGTTGCTGGAGGACTCAATGTGGCTGCAGTCTTCTAGGGCAGAAACCATCAATTCCACCAACTGCTCCTCTAGGACAATGCAGCGCTGCTTTTGCTAGAATAAAATTATGAAAAAGTTATGAACTGCTTACATTTTTATTGGTGTTTCATAATGTTAAAAATAAAAGCACAATATATAAAAGTAAAGTGGGAGCATATGCTGTAGCTGCAGGCATTTATCTCCAATCTCATAGGCTTTTGAGCCTGTTGTGGAAATTAATCCGTTACACTGAGACAGGGCCACAGTGACATCCGAGTTTCTAGTTTCCAATACATAAAGACCTTCAATAATTGGCACCTCTGTCCACCATGAGTGAGTGCCTCAATCACAAGCCATAAAGTGATATTCCTTCTTTCTCCCAAAGCAAGATATATAATTATTCCCAAATTCACTTATTCATAGATTACTTATCATATAAAATTCCTTTTCATCTATAACTATATAGTGTCTCAGCGGTGCAGTGGTTAGCACATCTGACTACGAATCCGCTGGCCTAAGTTCGATTCCGGACGACGGCAGACGGCATAAAGCTCAACCAAATGGGTACCTAGGGAAACCTGGAGAAGGTAAACTGTGGAAACTCGGATGTCACAGTGGCCCTGTGTCCTTGAGTAACGGATTAATTTCAACCACAGGCTCAAAGGGAGATGAACGCCCACAGCTGCGTGCAGCTACAGCATGTGCGTGGGAAGGAGGGGCATGTGTTATCTAAAAAGTTGCAGGGATAAGCCTACAGGTCATATTGAGGATAAGACTCTCACCCTCGTCCCCATTTGTGTGACTGACCCAATGTACTGTGTTGGGTGGAGTGCCCTTCTCTCTTCTCTAGAGTCCAAGAGGATAAGTGAGAGGAGTGTATATGTATGTATGCATGAGTGTGTATATGCACTTTGTCTTGCCTGAAACCCTTTAGGGGATGACAGGCTAGAATATAGATAGACTTCCAATTTTAGAAAAATATAATTATATGCCTGTTTTTTACTACAGATCTCTGCTAGTTTACCTTCTTTTGGATGTCTATCACAGTGCAGACCATCTCCCTGGAGTAGGGCTGCTGCAGAATATAGCGCAGAAGGCCTGGCTGGGGCTCCATGAGCTCTGGGCTGTAGGGAAGAGCTCCTTTCAGTTGGAACTTCAGAGTCAAGGAATCCAGCTTCCAGGAATTGATTGAAGGACTGTTATGACCTACAACACAATTACAAAAGATACCTCGTCATTGGTTTGAAACATTACAAGAGATTGATACTACACTACAATGCTATTAACTATCATTAACCTTCTGAAAATGCATGATATAATTTGTCACTTTTCAAATACTACTATGATCAATGTCTGTGAGGCTTTGCTTACAGAAAGGCTTTCTGTAGTTTATTATAAGCACAAATATTATGAAGAAAGTAACTAACCTGTGTGTTCAACAATTGGCCTGAGCTTGGGGCGAGCAACTATTGACAACATTTGAGCAGCTCTGCGAAACTTGTCAACAAAGTCTGTAAGAAGTGATCCCAGTTTCTGGAATACATAGTAAAAGTTTGAAATATTACATGTATCTATCAATTTATAGTCTCTGACACCTCATTCTCTCTGTTCAAGTCTCTGATCCATGTCAGTGTTGGCAACACTGACATGGATCAGAGACTTGGATATATCTGCAAATATTATTAAATATTTCACAAAAGCAGATGAGATTGGATTCTGATATATAAAAATCTATCATTTGGTGTGTCCACAACACGTGCAAATATTATTGGAGAATAAATAAATTATAGTATTTAATGGCTTATAAACACACTTTTTTCCAAAACAATGACCCAGAAAAGCATCCTGTGTCTTATATGGTGAAGGGTCAGCATTGGGTTAGTGGCAGGTGATAGTTTTAGGATCATGGGTAACTGTGTGGCATCACATAGTTGTTGAGATGTGATACCCACAGTGGTGCAACAGTGTGACTCTGACCCTTTCACACAGGCCACTATCGGTGGCACAGGCCACAGATGTAAACAAAGGGTGACAATCGCTTCTACAACAACAATTGATCCCTTAATGATGTAATTATTCATGCCATGTTAATAACAATAGTATTTATTTCATATAAAAGAACACCAGCCAGGAAAATACCAAAATAATGACACTTAACCATGCACTTACTACATATGTAAACAAATTAGTGGACAGTTGTTTAAAAAATATGTTAAAATGTTACAACAAAAAATACAATGCAAAGAATAGAATAAGCAAACTTTCACACTTCCTTCCTATTTCTAATGATTAATTTATCTATTCTAATTTTTTCAAGAAAATGTCTGCCCAAATTGAGGTACATCTTATATGCCATCAAATATGTTAATCATAATATGTGGGAACTAAAATTACTACTAATGATTATCTATCTATCTATATACCTGGCATATTGTATCAACGATCTGTCAAAAGTTGGAATATGCAGCAGTAGCATGGTTACTGCACAAAAATATACAAGAAAGCTTGAAAAAATACAGATAGCAGCTACCACGATGACCTCCATGCTTGAGAGATCTACCGAGGAAAAACTATCATGATTAAAACTTCCGACCCTAAAAAAAAGAAGAGAAAGGGGAGATCTTGTAACAGTGTACAGGGCTTCAAAGTCAACTGAAAAAGTAGATATCAACTAGATAAATACAACTAGATTACACACACATGCACCCATACATGCACATACACACATGTATATGCACATCTCTAACATGCAATATGAGGCAAAAGTACACACCCAGTGTGGCCACTGTTTGTAGTCTGGATACAGTTTAAGAAGTTCATTGACAATGAAGTAGCCTGGTAGAAGTGAAGCACTGCGGTCAAATATTAGGTTCATCACATCACACAAAGCATCCACCAGTTGCAGTTGGGACCGCCGCAGGTTGGAAGGCAGCAGCCGGGCACGGTCTAGACACATCTGTAACATTGTGATATAAAGTTAGTACACGTACAGATTCTAAATATATATGCATATTAAATGATTTACATATAAATATACATAAGCTCTTGTTTAGCATTGACATAAAGAACATAAAGCCAGAAATCCCCCCTTGAGTTGTGTATGTGACCAAACTTTTTCCCTCACCTACTCAGTCAATTCCTTTGCATTGTCAAACCCCAACTACTGATACTGACCACTCACCTTCATAATTTCACGAACACCTTTGTAGTCCACTCCTGTGATTATTTTCTTTATGATACCAAATGCTGTTACCCAAAAAATATCATTGTCTGGAATAAGACTTTCATTGGTGAGGAGACCAATGCATATCACCCTGTAAAAAAAAAAAAATAAATAAAAAATAAAATAAATAAATAAATAAAGATAAATAAATAAATATATAGTTCAAAAGTACTTAAGGCAATTATGTAATAATTTCACAGATCTATCTACTTTTATCTCTGACACTCTTGTCATTGCTACTTCCAAGGTGATTGCAGCCACAGAAAAGTTTCCAGCTATACACATCCTTGTTTCCTGCAATCCAGTCCTCTCATTCCTTTCATATTTTTTCCATATTTACACTTTTATTCTACATTCCTACTTTTTTCATGGTTTCTTAAAATACCTGTCGATATGATTTTCCTGTAAACAATTTCCTACCTTGTTCTGTACATGCCCATACCACATCACAATACTTTGCTCCATTTCATAAACGACACTATAATTTGTGCAATTTGCTTTCTCAAACATAAAACATTAGATAGATAATTTTAAATATTCTACCATTTTTGGACACATATGCACTTCTCAGGTAGGTCATCCTAACTACTAGAACTTTCTGAACTTTATTCACTGTCCATCTTATCATGGTATATTTTGGACAATGTAACATCATAGTCTACTTATCAGAGAAAATTGTAACCATCTCCAGTTTAGTATTTTTAACAAGTAGGTAGAAAAGACAAAGTTATAGCTATTCATTAATCAAATATCTATTTGTCAATATATATACTAGGGTGGGATCCTCCTAAAAGAGAGTAGCCAAGACAAGGCATGCATGCACTCCTCTCACTTAGCCCCTAGGACCTCAGAAGAGAAGAGAACTGCACCCCGCCTTACACAGTGCATCAGGTAAGTCATGCAAATGCAAATAGGGCAGGGACTGTATCCACAACAAGGTCCTGAGATTTACCCCTGCTGCTTCATATTTAACTCATGCCCTCTCCCTCCCCACACCTGATCTGATCCAAGAGTCACACCAGATGCTTGGGAATCTCCCCCACGGAGGAGTATTCTCACCACTACTCTCCATAAACTTCTATCACACACAATCACCCATGTTTACTACACTGACATTTCCCTTTCATTCAATGCTCTTTGCACATCCATCCATTCGTGGCCTTCCTCTCACTCTCAAATCCTACTATTCTCTTCACCAACTGGTCCTCCTCCCTTCCTCAATGTGTTCAAACCACCTCAATATACACTCTGCATAATTAAACAAAAATTTTCTTACGTCCATTTTCTAGTGTTGTCTATAATTAATGGCAATTTTACCTCAGGTGAAGTCAGGATTACTCACTTTGAGGAAACTGTGTTGGTTGTTGAAAGGTGTGTGAGAGCAGACGCCACAAACTGAGCCCTGTATGGATTATTCTGGCGTGCTAAGATGGAAACAATTGTTGTAACTCCACCTTCTTGTATTCGTATTGCAAGCTCATTACCTGCAGGCCTGTCAAAAAACAGATTAAAATTTTAAAATATTAAGTACAAACAGGCCAAAGGCTATAAAATAAATAATGGAAAAAAATTCCATCCATAGAATACAAAAACCCAATATATATATATATATATATATATACATATATATATATATATATATATATATATATATATATATATATATATATATATATATATATATATATATATATATATATATATATATATATATATATATATATATGAGGTTTGAAGAATACTGGCACTACATTCTCTGTGTCATAAAACGCTACTAATAGAGATGGAGCCAGGGGGCTCGATAGGAACATGATATATCATAATAAAACTACCAATAACAAAAATTGATAATGATGATAAAGATGAAGATAATAATAATAATAATAATAATAATAAAAATATGTATCTAGTATGTGTAGCGAATTTTCCTCCAAACATGATGCCATAATGAACTTACTTTGCTGCCTCTGGTCCTTTCTGACCATCTTGTGCAGCATTGGCAGTGTTGACAGCCTCAGTGCATGCCTCAGTGATGACCCGCTGGAGGTCAGCACACACACTGGTCAAGCGAGCAGCCTCCTTTTCTGTCTTGGGTACAACCAACAAGTTGACCAAGGCTTCTTGGAGGGCATCTACCTTCTGTAGTCAAGGGAAAAATCTTTTAATAAATGTGTTGTTGAAATAAACTGAGTATTGTTTCTATAAATGAATGGAGGATAATAGAACACATAGTTTATCAAATCAGCTTAAGGTAATCTGTTGTTACAATTACATAATTTCATAAGAGATATCAACAGTGTAAATTAAGTGGCATTCCATTAAAAAATTTTTTTTTTATAATTTCACATTATCAACACTGCACTTCATTTCAATAATTGTCCTCACTAATGTTATTGCGTGTGTAGTATGACTATTCCAATGGGTGGAGCAAAAGTAAAGGACTTCCTCTATGGTAAGAGTTAGTAGTGAATGGAAGAATGTCAGATTTATTCCCCATCAATAAATTTAATTTATCTATATTCCATTCACATTTTTGCACCAGTATGACACAAAAGCAGTAGCTACCACATGGCAATGTTCATATTATATTTCATCAGTTTAAGGTAATATAAGGGCCATTGTCACTGTAGTTCCAGGAAAATGGTAATTTGTACGGAAAAAAGAGAAAAAGGATGAAGAGTGCCAAAGAATGGAAAGTAATGGAGCAAAATTGAAGATTGAGACACCTTAACCCTAAGCTATGTGAGATCAATTATGTATGTATGTTTGTATGAGCATGTATGTGGGTGAAAGAAGTTTGGTAAATATTCCGCAAGAATCAGTGGTCTTTGATGAATTTTCTTATGGAGATAGTTATTTTTTTATGAAAACGTCAAAAAAAGCAAAGAAAATAGATATTCCACACCTTTGAGGTAAAACACACCCCACCCGACAATAGGAGAAAAAAAAAAAAAAAAAAAAAAAAAAAAAAAAAAAAAAAAAAAAAAGTTTTCCACTCCACTGCCAGTTCCCATCCAGCAATCACCTACATCCATCCATCCGCCTGCCCAGTCAGGCTTAAATTGCTTCTTTTTAAAACTAAACCTTACTTTCCCTAACCTACCTAGCCTCAACAGTTGTATGGTGGGATAATAATCTAACTTAACGGAAACTCTGTTGCTTCAGTCACGACACACTAATGGGTGTGTGTTCCTCCGATGTGGATCATCTATGCATTAATACTTATTCATACAGAAATTTCAATTAGCTTCCAGAAATAGATAACTATTGTACATACAGCGACCTAGCTATAAATAATACAGAAAAGGTAAGTAGTAACAGCTGTGGATATCACTGACTCATGCAGAATATTATCCAAATTGTCTTGTTCCTGGAAAGACCACAGAAAGCATCATTCACTCTATCTGCATCCCCTGCCTTCTGCCACTCCCAAGCTTTCTTTACTAAACAAAATATCTAATATGTCTGCATAACTACTGCTCAGATGATATCGATATAAATACAAAGTGCTTAGAGATATGACAGTCGTACCGCATTGTCATCCGCTATTTGTACGGCCTGTACCTTATTATTTATCTGGTAAAGCATCTTTCAAGTTATGTTGGGTTGATTATGTTATGTTATGTTTGGTTCGGTTAAGTTCGGTTATATGAGCTTTTCACCCAAAAGTTAGGCACATGCCATATCTATAAGCGAACACTATGAGGATACGGCATTCATTAGATTATGTTATGTTATGTTTGGTTAGGTAAGGTTTGGTTCGGTTATATAAGCTTTTTATATTTTACCCACAAAAGTTAGGCACATGCCGTATCTATAAGCGAGCACTTACAGGTACAACTGCCGTACCTATAAGCAGTGCCATATAAATATGAAATCCTATATAATATATATAGTGTACTCAACACATGTGTGAAGGTTTCAGGTGGTGCTCGTCTTTATAAGCAATATAGTCACACATAGCAATCCAGAAAAAAATATAGGTAGAAATGCCTAATTTTTGTGTAAAAAAAATATGAAAAGCTTATACGTATAACCAAACCAAACCTAACCATAACTTCAAAGATGCTTTTCATGGTAAATAATGACGAACACCGCCTGAAACCTTCACAGATGTGTTGAGTACACTATGTATAACATGTAGAACCATATTTATATCGATATCGTCCTAGCAGTAGTAATGCAGATGCAGATTTGCCCTTGTTTGTTTTATATTTCTTTTTTAGTCAATAGCCTACACCATGTTAATAACTACCGGCTAAAAATATACCTCATCATACGACACGACGTGTAAGTGAATGCCTTCACCCTCCCACCCACCTGTAGGCAGCGCACACACACTCACACTTTGTAACTGTCTAGGTAAGGTAAATATCCGATACTGTGATGTTAACAAATCTTATATCTACTTCGTTCGCTTACCAAAATATCACTCAGTAGCTCGCCGACCTTATTTTCAGCCACAATCACAGAATCTTCCATCCTTCACTTCACTGGAACATGATGCACTAATAACACACGTGTTTTTGGCCTCCTTAACACCTTCACTTTGTCTTAGGAACCATCCTGAGGGAGTATGATGTATCTTGCATCTTACACTCTCTTTATTATGTTGATTATTCACCAAATTTGTGTAAAATAACATATGATATCCGTGTTTACTAAATGAAACCTTTAACTGGCGTTGTTTACATCAGGGAGCTGCCGAGTGTCGCCATAATAATGGATATCCAGCATCCATTCATATAAATATATTCTTAACACCTCTTATCCACTATTAAAACATATATTTTTATGTTTTTATATTTTAGTGATTTTATTATATGTTCTATTCAGTTCTATAACAATTAAATGTGTTCATTACTTACATATATGATAACTCTTTCCTCACTTATATTTCTTAACAAATACTTCGTGTAGCACATAAGAACATAAGAAATGAGAAGACTGCAAGAGGCCAGTTAATGACCTACATGAGGCAGTTCCTTGTCCCCCACCCTTGGAATACTCCAATATTTAGCCATCCCACCTGTCATCCCTATCCATACTCTCATCCAACCGTCTTTTAAAGCTACCTATTGACTCAGCACTTACTACGTGTCTATCCAGCCTATTGCAATCGTTCACGACTCTGTTTGTGAACCAATATCCACCTATGTCTGTCCTGAATCTAAGTTTTTCTAGCTTGTACCCATTTCCACGTGTCCTATCCTGGCTACTAAATTCTAAAACCTGATCAATGTTTCCCTTATTAATTCCTTTTACCCATTTGAAAACCTCAATCATATCCCCTCTTGCCCTTCTTCTCTCTAGGGAGTGGAGATTAAGACGTTTTAACCTATCTTTGTAGGGTAAATTTCTCAGCCCCTGAATCATCTTGGTCATTCTTCTCTGAACTGCCTCCAAGGAGCCTATATCCTTTCTATAATAAGGGGACCTCACACTATATGACCTTCCTAAGGTAGTGTCATTTAATGTGTAGTCTACATACCTATTTCCTTTACCTACGCTCATAATACTACACTTGTTAACATTAAACTGCATCTGCCATTTCTCTGACCACTCGTACAGCCTATTTAAATCATCCTGCAGCATCCTAGCATCGTCTAAATTCTTTACCTGTCTTTCTATCTTTGTGTCATCGGCCGCGGGAGGGGGGGAGGCATGCAGCTAGCAAGTTCAGAAGAGCAGTCAGCATGAAAATAGCGGAAGAAGATAGATAAAGATGCAACATTGCGGCGGTGACTTAAAGACTCAAGACAGTCAGTTAGATGAGGAGAGTTGATGAGACGAAAAGCTTTAGACTCCTTCCTGTTACTGATCTATATTTCTCCAGCAAATTAAATATGACTTATTACATAAGAACATAAAACATATTATAAACGCAAAAGTTAGTGGAATGCATACAAAAGGTGAGCAAAAGCATCAGTCATGGACAGGATTTTGAATACACTGCTAATATAACGAAATCATGGTGATGAGTCTGAAAAGAAAATATCCGTTTTTTATGCACCACATGAAAAATCCTGTCACTTCTAATTTGGAATTAGTTGGACAGAATTAGTAAACACGTGAACTGAATGGAACACGGTAATTTTTACTCTCTAGTTCTGTCACGAGAAGAACTTTTCCTGTGGTCCAGTGCGTGATGCGTGAAGGGATGTGGTCACCAGGCTGGCAGGGGGACAGTGGCGTGGAAAACAGTGTAGAGGAAAGGGAAATGGGGGATGGAGAAGAGGAAAGTGTAGGGCGGACGGAGATGATGGGTGGAGGAGAATATTGTGAAATGGAGGAGAGGGAGATGGGTGGGTGGGGTCAGCAAATAAAGTTTCCGTGTAGTTGAAGGATCAGCTTCGAATGCTCTGACTAAGATAGGCTTTACGGCTCTGGCTCTGACCCGTCCCTACCACCAATCTTACTTAGTGGCTCTGCGGCGGACGGGGTTGGTGGGGGGGGGGCGGTGGAGGGAGGCGGGGGCTGGCAGGAATGGGGGGGGGGGGGAGCCGCATCACGGCCCATCTCAATCGTGTTTGGTGTTCGTAACGCGAGTCTGGGGAATTAACAAACTGTATGGTCATTACAGAAAGCGAAAACGGCACTAATAACTATACAATATATTAAATGTCCGCATCACGGCTGTCCATTAACACATTCAAGCTCGTGGGGCTAACATTTGTAGCAGACTAATAGTTTTGATAGTTATGTTCATCATGCTATTAACATCACTCCCTTGTATAAAAAAAAAAAAAAAAAAAAAAAAAAAATATATATATATATATATATATATATATATATATATATATATATATATATATATATATATATATATATATATATATATATATATATATGATTAAAGTCATCAGTAGCCTTGTATCGGTCAGATGGATGTATACAAGTGTTCTACAAGTGTTCGTATGTGTCATTAGCTCCTTTCCTTCACTTGTTGTGAGTGTCTTACGTCTTCCGTCTTCCGCGGTGGTGTTTCATTTGTTTTGATAGGAACTGCTCATCTGAGTTTCCTAACTGCATGCGTTTACCTTTCCTAGACACCGGTACAGATAACGTTCTAAAATAATTCCAATCCTCATTCTATTTCATTGAATAATAGTTAACCATTACCCTCACTCTTGCATCTCCTTTACTGGTAAGCTCTAAAAGTATGCCTTCCTGCTTTACCATTTTCCTTCAACTTGACGCCTTCACGAGGGAAATATGAAGGCAATCTGCGCATTGAGTTCACCAATATACTTATTTCAAACTTGTTGTTTCTTCTTTTGGTGCTACTCCTTTAAAAAAAAATGTTTGCGTCTCTCGGCAAGTCTCCTTTTGTTGATAAAATAAAAAATAGTACCTCCAAGGGAATGCAAATAAAATATTCATCAGCTCGCGAATTATCATCCATTACGTCACACAATAACATTTATAATTATTAACGTGTTGTTGGATTTTTAAAAATGTAGCTCTGGAAGCAGATATTAAAAATAGAGGGTAAAAAAAAGAGGACACGGAGGGAGAGAAAGGTGTCGGAAGGGAGTAGGAAGCACCTTACTTATAAAAATTCTCGTTCCTCACCCCAGCAGGGAATTGTAATTGTAATGTGGGGGAGGGAAATGTGCCAGGCCCCAGCAGGGAAGGCAAGAAGCATCCGCCTGTCGCTCCCAACTGTGTGTGTGTGTGTGTGTGTGTGTGTGTGTGTGTGTGTGTGTGTGTGTGTGTGTGTGTGTGTGTGTGTGTGTGTGTGTGTGTGTGTGTGTGTGTGTGTGTGTGTGTGTGTGTGTGTGTGTGTGTGTGTGTGTGTGTGTGTGTGTGTGATGTGTGTGTTAGGCTTTAGAAAAACTTTACCCTGAGTGAATGGAAGAATCACCTAATTAGTCAGTTTATGAATGCTATCATGTTTCGCCGTACACCTGAAAACACCAAAATTTAAGTAAATGAATAACACTTAATTATGAAAAGTTCCATATATTTTTCATCTATTTATTTCGTCGTTGGACCACACTACGGATAAAAGTAGTAGTAGTAGTAGTAGTAGTAGTAGTAGTAGTAGTAGTAGTAGTAGTAGTAGTAGTAGTAGTAGTAGTAGGAGTAGAAGGAGAAGGGGGAGGAGAAAGAGGAGGAGGAGAAAGGCCACTCGGAAAGCCTGCCCTGTCACTGTTCACTGTCCTACCTTTCTTCAGTTGACCAGGACAAGCATACGTGATCCGTTGGCATGGCAACACCAACACCCCGCTGAGAATCAACATGCATAATGACGCTCTCAGGATGATGGCATTCTTTTTTTCTTCTCTCTCTCTCTCTCTCTCTCTCTCTCTCTCTCTCTCTCTCTCTCTCTCTCTCTCTCTCTCTCTCTCTCTCTCTCTCTCTCTCTCTCTCTCTCTCTCTCTCTCTCTCTCTCTCTCTCTCTCTCTCTCTCTCTCTCTCTCTCTATCTATCTATCTATCTATCCATCTATCTATCTATCTATCTATCTCTTTCTCTCTTTTCTGAGCTGAATGCAACTTAATTATGCGATGAGTTCTAAAAGTTCGTGAGTGGTGAGTTCTGCGTGAGAGGAAAAGGGGCCAGGAAGATGAAAGGCTGTACGTTGGGGGAGGCTAGTTAACGTGTGTGTGTGTGTGTGGTGTGTGTGTGTGTGTGTGTGTGTGTGTGTGTGTGTGTGTGTGTGTGTGTGTGTGTGTGTGTGTGTGTGTGTGTGTGTGTGTGTGTGTGTGTGTGTGTGTGTTTTTTCTGCCTTTCATTTGCTAATCATCACACACCTTGACACACAGGCTCCCCGTCCCCACGCTCATCCCTACGACTCATCAACGTGGAATAATAACGAGAGAGAGAGAGAGAGAGAGAGAGAGAGAGAGAGAGAGAGAGAGAGAGAGAGAGAGAGAGAGAGAGAGAGAGAGAGAGAGAGAGAGAGAGAGAGAGAGAGAGAGAGAGAGAGAGAGAGAGAGATACACCCTCCTCATACTATGCAGGGATGGCCCCAGACATGTAGTATATGTGGTCACTGCAAGCATTAAGACACAGCTCCATGTAGTTGATGTGTATAACCTTGACGTCAATCTTCATTATCTCGCGACTCTGTGGTTATTTATCCCGCAAATTTCATGGCTGTCACCTATTATTTGTTTTACTTACATCTAATTTTTTGTGAGTGGAGGGTGAGGTGCATCGTCTTACTATTACATTCTAGAGATACTGATGATGTTACTCGTGGTGGTGGTTAGGAGTGAGGTTGTACTGGCTCTTCCTCGTATCGTGAGGTGTTGCCGGTCGACTGGACTTATGCAGCATTGAACACGTCATTGCATATGCTGATGGGTGAGCCGCTTCTGTTTGAGGGTGGAAATAGCCGGACATCAGGAATGATATGTAAAGATAATACATGGTGGGTAGGGTAGCACCGCCAAACACAGCGCTGGAGTTAAAAAAAAGAAAACACGTTTGTTGATTACGAATTAGATCAATATCAATATTATCGTTGACAAAGTATACTTGTAAAGACACACACTACCAACAATAATAAAAATAGTGATAATGATAATTTTAATAATGATAATAGTAATATTGATAATAATGATGATGATGATGATAATAATAATAATAATAATAATAATAATAATAATAATAATAATGATAACAATGAAAACTGATTGGGTGCCTTAAGGTTATGTATTCAAGAATAACAATAATGTGCATAAAAAAAGCAAACTCACACTCTCACCTTTACATACCTAAATATAATACAACTGATTATAGGCAATGACTCACTGTTTTATATTACAGTATATGTTACTTTTTAATCAAGTAAGTTTCAGTTTACAATACACCCCTTCAGCGAATGAGCCAATGGGCGGTGGGCGTGACCTGCACAACACTGCACACAAGCACGAACACATACACATACACACACACACACACACACACACACACACACACACACACACACACACACACACACACACACACACACACACACACACACACACACACACACACACACACACACACACACACACACACACACACACACACACACACACACACATGAACACACGCACGTCCATCCCAAACTGTGAACTTGAGCCGCCGCTCCCACCTGTGCAAGTCAGGTAATGATTATATTCTTTCTGTTCTCTCTTTTGATGTCACTTTCATGTGTATCTTTTTTTCTTATGGTACGCATCTTCGCTATGAATGTAGTTTTTATGTGTGTGTGTGTGTGTGTGTGTGTGTGTGTGTGTGTGTGTGTGTGTGTGTGTGTGTGTGTGTGTGTGTGTGTGTGTGTGTGTGTGTGTATGTGTGTGTGTGTGTGTGTGTGTGTGTGTGTGTGTGTGTGTGTGTGTGTGTGTGTGTGTGTGTGTGTGTGTGTGTGTGTGTGTGTGCGCGCGTGCGTGCGCGTGTGTGTTCGTGAAAGATATTTTGTCTGTACGTACATGCAGGAGAGGGCGATAAGGTAGTAAAACTGTATACACATTACACAGTGTATACATGTTTTCATAGTTCTGTATATATATATATATATATATATATATATATATATATATATATATATATATATATATATATATATATATATATATATATATATATATATCGTCTTAAATCTAGCACTTAGTTATTACGATTATACACTTCCTTAAACTGCGGTTATGAATTTTGTTTAATACTACACCAATGATTAATTTTTGGCCTTCCCGTACCCTTAACACACCCGAACACTATTTACACTTCCTCAGTCTGACCTGCACGTCATCCTAAGTCTATACAGAAGGTCTAATTAACGGCATCCTATCCAAGACGTCCATGCTCCTTGAGACATCCTCGTCTTCATCGATTCGTTCGTATTTACTCTATATCTCAGGAAATAAGAAGCAACAACTTTCTAGACGAAGAACTGGAAGAGAAGGAACGTATTAACAGTGGTGGAGGGGGGATTAACTATAAGTTGTAAGATTAACTATAAGTTGTAAGAAACTGTGGTGAGCTTATGTAATGTTGTTGTTGTTGTTGTTGTTGTTGTTGTTGTTGTTATTGATGGTAGTGGTGGTGGTGGTGGTCTCCATACAGGAATTGGGGGGGGAGGGGCGTTATTGGTGGGGACAACCTTAGGACGCAGGGCCACCACGACCACTTAGGTTAATGACTCATTATTGTCATGTGACCCAGCTCTTGTGACACCTGCGACCCCTCCCCCCTCCACCAGTCCCCAGGGGACCCAGTGTGACAGGGGCGTGTCCACCACATGTCTTGTTGATGGAGGTTCGGCGGACGTGTGGGCGTTTCAGTCACACCACCACCACCACCACCACCCCCACCACCACCACCACCACCACCACCATCACCATAACCATTACAGTCTACGTCACCTCACAACACCACCATCACCACCACACCCACCTCTCATGTCATCATTATTCTTTTACACCAACACAGCACGCTCCGTCATCACCAACCACCAAGCTCTGTGTGTGTGTGTGTGTGTGTGTGTGTGTGTGTGTGTGTGTGTGTGTGTGTGTGTGTGTGTGTGTGTGTGTGTGTGTGTGTGTGTTTGTGTGTGTGTGTGTGTGTATGTGTGTGTGTGTGTGTGTGTGTGTGTGTGTGTGTGTGTGTGTGTGTGTGTGTGTGTGTGTGTGTGTGTGTGTGTGTGTGTATGTGTGTGTGTGTGTGTGTGTGTGTGTGTGTGTGTGTGTGTGTGTGTGTGTGTGTGTGTGTGTGTGTGTGTGTGTGTGTCCCTGATGAACCCACCTCACCCTAGTTAGCCGGGCCAACACCCTGGAGCTATACGCAATGTACGTCAAGTAGTCACCAGGTGTTAAATCACGTCACATATCCTTTACTAAGACGTTGAACCATGAATTGCTTGTCCTCTTTAACCGTCCATTTCTGGCACTGATAAATTCCTCTACAAAGCATTGGTGTTCGTGTTGTAAGAGAATTTGCAGCTCCACTTATGAAAATTACCACGGCTTTTCATAACACTCCTTTTTAATCCTTAAGCCCTAAATTACACTTAATGATTAAAGTTGTGCAGCTGTGCAGTCATACACTATCGTGACGTATATAACACAAAGTTATGTGAATTTTTCGTTTTCGGTCTGCTTTCCTTCTACTACTTATTAGTATTGTTAGGTATGATTTGAATTCATGGTGTATAACATAATTGTGTTATAATTATGACTTTCGACGAAGTTCAATGACGCAATTTCCTTTTTTTAGAGGATAAATACTCTTAGAACTGGTATCAACATTACCTCGTGGTCAAGTTCACTCACAAACTCACTCGTTCTTCCATCACTCACACTCACTCACTCACTCTCTCTCTCTCTCTCTCTCTCTCTCTCTCTCTCTCTCTCTCTCTCTCTCTCTCTCTCTCTCTCTCTCTCTCTCTCTCTCTCTCTCTCTCTCTCTCTCTCTCTCTCTCTTCTTGAAAAAATATAAAAATAGTGCATCATTATGTGCAGATGCAGTTTGTGTATCAGTCAAATACAATTATTTTAGTTTCTAATGAGACAAGCAGGTGTGTCTACCTGGGCGTGGCACCTGTATGGCGGGTTAACTCCTTTCTGCCAGGCAAAATTACATTTTTTTTTTCCCAGCAGGAGAGGCAAGCATCGCAAGGGGCGAGGCACATCTACCAGTAGAGAAAATTAATGGAAATGTCATATCATATAGAATTCATAACTTTATAATTTCTTAAAGGGAAACAGGTGCGCTTTGTCTCTTTCACGCGAATTGTATTCTTCAGCTCTCGTGGCAGTATTCAACTGAACTCCAATATTATTATTTTTTGTTTATAAAACCTGTCTGTTCATGTTGACAATGCACGTGCCATGGAAACAATGGAGTAATTTTTCTGTCCCTCTCGTGGCATAAAAAACACGCCGTACGCCGTTAGCTCTTGGCACAGCAGCGTGGTAGACACCTAGACATGACTCAAGAAGCCTTTCCTCATACTGTGAAAGGGTCGAATACCGTTCAACCTATGTCTAGCTCAACAAAAGTATGCTCTTATTACAATGAATTTTAAAGTTTTCGAGTTTATAAAACTATATTCCTGTTGTGGGGTTGCAAAAATACTACCACTGTATTCCCTCAGGGTCATAAGAGACGACTGAAATGGATGAAGAGAGATGTCTGGGAAGCCCCTCCTCTGTATCCTCTCCTATGAAAAGACATGGCGTACAGGGGGAGAGGAGGGTAATGTTTCCCTGAACCATGCAGACAAGATCTGTGGAGGGGCGTATATTCAGGGTGTGCTAGGTGTGCGCCGCACACCCTCAGTCAGAGAAAGAAATGCATGATAGTTATAAATAAATTCAGCAGTAAGTGGGAAACGATATTTTTCTTATTGTTTTTAGCCCTGTTATAATATTTTGTATTATAGGTGTTCTGTAGAAGCACTGCACACCCAATAATCAATTGTATCATTATGTAGCATAGTGCGTATGGTGGAGTGGGAGGGCAGACTATTGAATATATGGAGCTTGGTGTGCGGCTCTACAAATGCATACTACTTGCGTTCGTTTTTTGTGCTGATATTTTATATTGGCTAGAAGGTATAAAGTGTCTTTGCCATTCATTATATGAGCATAATTAAGATTTGCAAGAATTATAATATAGTATCTATTATGAAACCAAATGTTATTAAGTCACTTAATCAGAAATAAGGATTGAGTGCAACCTAAGTTATGGACTCTCTTACCGATGAAACAACAGAAGTAAGTTGAGTTGCCAAGTAACCCAAGTTATACTAACTAAGTTTCATTGACGCTTGTGTCGGGGGAGCACGTGCATTTCCCTTGACTAGATAAATGACTAGTTGTGAATTGTGAGTATATTGTAATTATTATTGTGTTGCGGTGTGTTTGCATCTTAATGACGGCGTTACCATGGCGATGAAAAAAAGAGTGGAGATGGGAGTGAATGTGACATTCAGTCCCATCTGCCGGCGGAGGGATACGAGAGGCAGCCTCCTGCTGCTACGCTGGTATTCTTAAAAATATCTTTCCCTTGAAAAGCGGCTACGCTGGTATAGACGGTATTTGTGGTTATGTGACTGGTATTAAAGTGGCTCATATAACTGTGGTGTAATAGTGGCTGATAAGACAGTGTTACAGGGGGTGGACACATGTTGTGGTAACCTATGACTGTGGCCATGGTAGAGACTCCGTGACCTGTGACAGTGACCTTGAGGACTGCTGTGAGGTGCCAGGTGCCACATTATTACACCACCAGGGAAATATGTTGAGGGTAGCCATTTGAGGCTGAGTGGCCTCAGTTTGCTCTCAATTGAAAAGATCTTGCTGACTAAAGTTAAACAGAGAGGCTCTTTCTATGATGAAGTCATGAACAAGTTTATATAAAAAACACGAAGAATAGAATTGAATTATAAGTAATCAGGTATGTCAACCAATCAACTGTGTAATTTTGGTGGTAAGCTTAGCTAATCAAAATGAATAAAATTAATTATTCTAAGTTTTCACATAAAATTTACTTTATTTTCCAACTAACTGTATGAATAACTATAAAATTGTAATTACACACACACACACACACACACACACACACACACACACACACACACACACACACACACACACACACACACACACACACACACACACACATACACACACACACACACACACACACACACACACACACACACACACACACACACACGCACACACACACGCGCGCGCGCGCGCGTGTACACATAAGTAATTAGGTCTATGTTAGTTATGGATAAAATCACTGTTCAGCACACCCAGTGACAGAAACCACCATACGCCACTGTTAAACTCTACAACTGTCATAATGAATATTTGTTCTATATATAACAATTACGCAGTAAAATTAAACCATATTATTGTCAAAAAATAGATTTCGTTCTAATTTTCTCGGAAGCTATGAGAGATATTGGAAATATCATTGCAAAATCTGATAGACTTAATTCAACTCTACAACTGTTATGATGAATATTTGTTCTATGTATAATAATTACGCAGTAAAATTTAACCGTATCTTTTTCCCAAAAAAAAGATTTCGTTCTAATTTTCTCAGAAGCTATTAGAGATATTGGAAATATCATTGCAGCATCTGATAGACCTAATTAAACTCTACAACTGTCATAATGAATATTTGTTCTATGTATAATAATTACGCAGTAAAATTAAATCTTATCTTTTTTCCAAAAAATAGATTTAGTTCTAATTTTCTCGGAAGCTATAAGAAATATTGGAAATATCATTGCAGCATCTGATAGACCTAATTAAACTCTACAACTATCAAAATGAATATTTGTTCTATGTATAATAATTACGCAGTAAAATTAAACCGTATCTTTTTTCCATAAAATATATTTCGTTCTAATTTTCTCGGAAGCTATTAGAGATATTGGAAATATCATTGCAGTATCTGATAGATCTAATTATATCCTACAACTGTCATCATGAATATTTGTTCTATGTATAATAATTACGCAGTAA
Organism: Cancer borealis; assembly: GCA_036785275.1. Classification (NCBI taxonomy): domain Eukaryota; kingdom Metazoa; phylum Arthropoda; class Malacostraca; order Decapoda; family Cancridae; genus Cancer; species Cancer borealis. Next base: position 63,092 of record JAXIVD010001058.1, read on the forward strand.
AATTAAAACGTATCTTTTTTCCAAAAAATATATTTTGTTCTAATTTTCTCGGAAGCTATTAGAGATATTGGAAATATCATTGCAGCATCTGATAGACCTAATTAAATCCTATGACTGTCATAATGAATATTTGTTCTATGTATAATAATTACGCACTAAAGATAAACCGTATCTTTTTTTCAAAAAAATATATTTCGTTCTAGTTTTCTCGGAAGCTATTAGATATATAGGAAATATCATTGCAGCATCAGATAGACCTATTTAAACTCTACAACTGTCATAATGAATATTTGTTCTATTTATAATAATTACGCAGTAAAATTAAACCGTATCTTTTTTCCATAAAATAGATTTCGTTCTAATTTTCTCGGAAGCTATTAGAGATATTGGAAATATCATTGCAGCATCTGATAGACCTAATTAAATCCGACAACTATCATAATGAATATTTGTTCTATGTATAATAATTACGCAGTAAAATTAAACCGTATCTTTTTTACAAAAAATATATTTTATTCTAATTTTCTCGGAAGCTATAAGAGATATTGTAAATATCATTTCAGCATCTGATAGACCTAATGAAACTCTACAACTGTCATAATGAATATTTGTTCTATGTATAATAATTACGCAGTAAAATTAATTCCTATCTTTTGTCCAAAAAATAGATTTAGTTCTAATTCTCTCGGAAGCTATTAGAGATATTGGAAATATCATTGCAGCATCTGATAGACCGAATTAAACTCTATAACTGTCATAATGAATATTTGTTCTATGTATAATGAATTACGCAGTAAAATTAAAGCGTATCTTTTTTCCATAAAATAGATTTCATTCTAATTTTCTCGGAAGCTATTTGAGATATTGGAAATATCATTACAGCATCTGATAAACCTAATTAAATCGTACAACTGTCATAATGAATATTTGTTCTATGTATAATAATTAGGCAGTAAAATTAAACCGTATCTTTTTTACAAAAAATATATTTTCTTCTAATTTTCTCGGAAGCTATTAGAGATATTAGAAATATCATTGCAACATCTGATAGACCTAATTAAACCTATGACTGTCATAATGAATATTTGTTCTATGTATAATAATTAGGCACTAACGATACACTATCTTTTTTCAAAAAAAAAAATATTACGTTCTAATTTTCTCGGAAACTATTAGGGATAATGGAAATATCATTGCAGCAACTGAAAGATCTAATTAAACTCTACAACTGTCATAATGAATATTTGTTCTATGTATAATATTTACGCATTAAAATTAAACCGTATATTTTTTCCATATAATAGATTACGTTCTAATTTTCTCGGAAGCTATTAGAGATATTGGAAATATCAATGCAGCATGAGATAGACCTGATTAACTCTACAACTGTCATAATGAATATTTGTTCTATGTATAATAATTACCCAGCATAATTAAACCATATCTTTAAAATAAAAATTTCGTTCTAATTTTCTCGGAAGTTATTAGAGTTAATGAAAATACCATTGCAGTATCTGATAGACCTAATGAAACTCTACAACTGTCATAATAAATATTTGTTCTATGTATAATAATTACGCAGTAAAATTAAACCATATCTTTTTTCCAAAAAATATATCTCGTTCTAATTTTCTCGGAAGCTATTACATATATTGGAAATATTATTGCAGCATCTGATAGACCTAATTAAACTCTACAACTGTCATAATAAATATTTGTTCTATGTATAATAATTACGCAATAAATGAAACTGTATCTTTTTTCCTAAAAATATATTTCGTTCTAATTTTCTCGGAAGCTATTTGAAATATTGGAAATATCATTGCACCAACTGATAAACCTAATTAAACTCTACAACTGTCATAATAAACATTTGTTCTATGTATAATAATTACGCAGTAAAATTAAACCGTATCTTTTTGCTAAAAAATGGATTTCGTTCTAATTTTCCTGGAAGCTATTAGATATATTGGAAATATCATTGCAGCATCTGATAGAACTAATTAAACTCTACACCTGTCATAATGAATATTTGTTCTATGTATAATAATTACGCAATAAAATTAAACCGTATATTTTTTCCATAAAATAGATTTCGTTCTAATTTTCTCGGAAGCTATTTGAGATATTGGAAATATCATTGCAGCATCTAATAGACTGAATTAAACTCTACAACTGTCATAATGAATATTTGTTCGATATACAATAATTACGCAGTAAAATTAAACCGTATTTTTTTTCCAAAAAAATTAATTTTTTCTAATTTTCTCGGAAGCTACTAGAGATATTGGAAATATCATTGCAGCATCTGATAGACCTAATTAAACTCTAGAACTGTCATAATTAATATTTGTTCTATGTATAATAATTAAGCAGTAAAATTAAACCGTATTTTTTTTTATATAAAATAGATTTCGTTCTAATTTTCTCGGAAGCTATTAGAAATATTGGAAATATCATTGCACCATCTGATAGACCTAATTAAACTCTACAACTGTAATAATGAATATTTGTTCTTAGATCAAATTTAGCAGTAAAATGAAACTATCACTTTTTTTCCTTCCTCATTTTCTCGAAAGCTATTAGAAATATTGGAAATACCATTGCAGCATCTGATAGACCTTATTGGACTCTACAACTGCCATTATGAATATTTGTTCTATGTATAATAATTACGCAGTCAAATTAAACCGTATATTTTTTCCATAAAATAGATTTCGTTCTAATTTTCTCGGAAATTATTAGAGATATTGAAAATATCATTGCAGCATATGATAGACCAAATTAAACTCTATAACTGTCATAATAATTATTTGTTCTATGTATAATAATTACGCAGTAAAATTAAGCCGTATTTTTTTTCCAAAAAATAGATTTCGTTCTAATTTTCTCGGAAGCTATTAGAGATATTGGAAATATCATTGCAACATCTGATAGACCTAATTAAACCCTACAACTGTCATAATGAATATTTGTTCTATATATAATAATAACGCGGTAAAATTAAACCATATCTTTGTACCAAAAAATAGATTTCGTTCTAATTTTCTCGGAAGCTACTAGAGATATTGGAAATATTATTGCAGCATCTGATAGACCTAATTAAAGTATACAACTGTCATAATGAATATTTGTTCTATGTATAATAATTACACAGTAAAATTAAACCATATCTTATAAAAAAAAAAATTTCGTTTTCATTTTCTCGGGAGCTATTAGTGTTATTAGAAATATCATTGCAGCATCTGATAGAACTACAACTTTCATAATAAATATTTGTTCTATGTATAATAACTACGCAGTAAAATTAAAACGTATTAAAAAAATATTTCGTTCTAATTTTCTCGGAAACTATTAGGGATATTGGAAATATCATTGCAGCAACTGAAAGATCTAATTAAACTCTACAACTGTCATAATGAATATTTGTTCTATGTATAATATTTACGCATTAAAATTAAACCGTTTATTTTTTCCATATAATAGATTACGTTCTAATTTTCTCGGAAGCTATTAGAGATATTGGAAATATCAATGCAGCATGAGATAGACCTGATTAACTCTACAACTGTCATAATGAATATTTGTTCTATGTATAATAATTACCCAGCATAATTAAACCATATCTTTAAAATAAAAATTTCGTTCTAATTTTCTCGTAAGTTATTAGGGTTAATGAAAATATCATTGCAGTATCTGATAGACCTAATGAAACTCTACAACTGTCATAATAAATATTTGTTCTATGTATAATAATTACGCAGTAAAATTAAACCATATCTTTTTTCCAAAAAATATATCTCGTTCTAATTTTCTCGGAAGCTATTACATATATTGGAAATATTATTGCAGCATCTGATAGACCTAATTAAACTCTACAACTGTCATAATAAATATTTGTTCTATGTATAATAATTACGCAATAAATGAAACTGTATCTTTTTTCCAAAAAATATATTTCGTTCTAATTTTCTCGGAAGCTATTTGAAATATTGGAAATATCATTGCACCAACTGATAGACCTAATTAAACTCTACAACTGTCATAATAAACATTTGTTCTATGTATAATAATTACGCAGTAAAATTAAACCGTATCTTTTTGCTAAAAAATGGATTTCGTTCTAATTTTCCTGGAAGCTATTAGAGATATTGGAAATATCATTGCAGCATCTGATAGAACTAATTAAACTCTACAACTGTCATAATGAATATTTGTTCTATGTATAATAATTACGCAGTAAAATTAAACCGTATATTTTTTCCATAAAATAGATTTCGTTCAAATTTTCTCGGAAGCTATTTGAGATATTGGAAATATCATTGCAGCATCTAATAGACTGAATTAAACTCTACAACTGTCATAATGAATATTTGTTCGATGTACAATAATTACGCAGTAAAATTAAATCGTATTTATTTTTCCAAAAAAAATATTTTTTTCTAATTTTCTCGGAAGCTACTCGAGATATTGGAAATATCATTGCAGCATCTGATAGACCTAATTAAACTCTAGACCTGTCATAATGAATATTTTTTCTATGTATAATAATTAAGCAGTAAAATTAAACCGTATCTTTTTTTATATAAAATAGATTTCGTTCTAATTTTCTCGGAAGCTATTAGAAATATTGGAAATATCATTGCATTATCTGATAGACCTAATTAAACTCTACAACTGTAATAATGAATATTTGTTCTTAGATCAAATTTAGCAGTAAAATGAAACTATCACTTTTTTTCCTTCCTCATTTTCTCGAAAGCTATTAGAAATATTGGAAATACCATTGCAGCATCTGATAGACCTTATTAGACTCTACAACTGCCATTATGAATATTTGTTCTATGTATAATAATTACGCAGTCAAATTAAACCGTATATTTTTTCCATAAAATAGATTTCGTTCTAATTTTCTCGGAAATTATTAGAGATATTGAAAATATCATTGGAGCATATGATAGACCAAATTAAACTCTATAACTGTCATAAGAAATATTTGTTCTATGTATAATAATTACGCAGTAAAATTAAGCCGTATTTTTTTTCCAAAAAATAGATTTCGTTCTAATTTTCTCGGAAGCTATTAGAGATATTGGAAATATCATTGCAACATCTGATAGACCTAATTAAACCCTACAACTGTCATAATGAATATTTGTTCTATATATAATAATAACGCGGTAAAATTAAACCATATCTTTGTACCAAAAAATAGATTTCGTTCTAATTTTCTCGGAAGCTACTAAAGATATTGGAAATATTATTGCAGCATCTGATAGACCTAATTAAAGTCTACAACTGTCATAATGAATATTTGTTCTATGTATAATAATTACACAGTAAAATTAAACCATATCTTATAAAAAAAAAAATTTCGTTTTCATTTTCTCGGGAGCTATTAGAGTTATTAGAAATATCATTGCAGCATCTGATATAACTAATTAAACCGTACAACTCTCATAATAAATATTTGTTCTATGTATAATAACTACGCAGTAAAATTAAAACGTATTAAAAAAATATTTCGTTCTAATTTTCTCGGAAACTATTAGGGATATTGGAAATATCATTGCAGCAACTGAAAGATCTAATTAAACTCTACAACTGTCATAATGAATATTTGTTCTATGTATAATATTTACGCATTAAAATTAAACCGTTTATTTTTTCCATATAATAGATTACGTTCTAATTTTCTCGGAAGCTATTAGAGATATTGGAAATATCAATGCAGCATGAGATAGACCTGATTAACTCTACAACTGTCATAATGAATATTTGTTCTATGTATAATAATTACCCAGCATAATTAAACCATATCTTTAAAATAAAAATTTCGTTCTAATTTTCTCGTAAGTTATTAGGGTTAATGAAAATATCATTGCAGTATTTGATAGACCTAATGAAACTCCACAACTGTCATAATAAATATTTGTTCTACGTATAATAATTACGCAGTAAAATTAAACCATATCTTTTTTCCAAAAAATATATCTCGTTCTAATTTTCTCGGAAGCTATTACATATATTGGAAATATTATTGCAGCATCTGATAGACCTAATTAAACTCTACAACTGTCACAATAAATATTTGTTCTATGTATAATAATTACGCAATAAATGAAACTGTATCTTTTTTCCAAAAAATATATTTCGTTCTAATTTTCTCGGAAGCTATTTGAAATATTGGAAATATCATTGCACCAACTGATAGACCTAATTAAACTCTACAACTGTCATAATAAACATTTGTTCTATGTATAATAATTACGCAGTAAAATTAAACCGTATCTTTTTGCTAAAAAATGGATTTCGTTCTAATTTTCCTGGAAGCTATTAGAGATATTGGAAATATCATTGCAGCATCTGATAGAACTAATTAAACTCTACAACTGTCATAATGAATATTTGTTCTATGTATAATAATTACGCAGTAAAATTAAACCGTATATTTTTTCCATAAAATAGATTTCGTTCTAATTTTCTCGGAAGCTATTTGAGATATTGGAAATATCATTGCAGCATCTAATAGATTGAATTAAACTCTACAACTGTCATAATTAATATTTGTTCGATGTACAATAATTACGCAGTAAAATTAAACCGTATTTTTTTTCCAAAAATTTTTTTTTTCTTCTAATTTTCTCGGAAGCTACTAGAGATATTGGAAATATCATTGCAGCATCTAATAGACCTAATTAAACTCTAGAACTGTCATAATGAATATTTGTTCTATGTATAATAATTAAGCAGTAAAATTAAACCGTATCTTTTTTTATATAAAATAGATTTCGTTCTAATTTTCTCGGAAGATATTAGAAATATTGGAAATATCATTGCACCATCTGATAGACCTAATTAAACTCTACAACTGTAATAATGAATATTTGTTCTTAGATCAAATTTAGCAGTAAAATGAAACTATCACTTTTTTCCTTCCTCATTTTCTCGAAAGCTATTAGAAATATTGGAAATACCATTGCAGCATAGACCTTATTAGACTCTACAACTGCCATTATGAATATTTGTTCTATGTATAATAATTACGCAGTCAAATTAAACCGTATATTTTTTCCATAAAATAGATTTCGTTCTAATTTTCTCGGAAATTATTAGAGATATTGAAAATATCATTGCAGCATATGATAGACCAAATTAAACTCTATAACTGTCATAATAAATATTTGTTCTATGTATAATCATTACGCAGTAAAATTAAGCCGTATTTTTTTCTCCAAAAAATAGATTTCGTTCTAATTTTCTCGGAAGCTATTAGAGATATTGGAAATATCATTGCAACATCTGATAGACCTAATTAAACCCTACAACTGTCATAATGAATATTTGTTCTATATATCATAATAACGCGGTAAAATTAAACCATATCTTTGTACCAAAAAATAGATTTCGTTCTAATTTTCTCGGAAGCTACTAGAGATATTGGAAATATTATTGCAGCATCTGATAGACTTAATTAAAGTCTACAACTGTCATAATGAATATTTGTTCTATGTATAATAATTACACAGTAAAATTAAACCATATCTTATAAAAAAAAAAAATTCGTTTTAATTTTCTCGGGGGCTATTAGAGTTATTAGAAATATCATTGCAGCATCTGATAGAACTAATTAAACTGTACAACTGTCATAATAAGTATTTGTTCTATGTATAATAACTACGCAGTAAAATTAAAACGTATTAAAAAAATATTTTGTTCTAATTTTCTCGGAAACTATTAGGGATATTGGAAATATCATTGCAGCAACTGAAAGATCTAATTAAACTCTACAACTGTCATAATGAATATTTGTTCTATGTATAATATTTACGCATTAAAATTAAACCGTTTATTTTTTCCATATAATAGATTACGTTCTAATTTTCTCGGAAGCTAATAGAGATATTGGAAATATCAATGCAGCATGAGATAGACCTGATTAACTCTACAACTGTCACAATAAATATTTGTTCTATGTATAATAATTACGCAATAAATGAAACTGTATCTTTTTTCCAAAAAATATATTTCGTTCTAATTTTCTCGGAAGCTATTTGAAATATTAGAAATATCATTGCACCAACTGATAGACCTAATTAAACTCTACAACTGTCATAATAAACATTTGTTCTATGTATAATAATTACGCAGTAAAATTAAACCGTATCTTTTTGCTAAAAAATGGATTTCGTTCTAATTTTCCTGGAAGCTATTAGAGATATTGGAAATATCATTGCAGCATCTGATAGAACTAATTAAACTCTACAACTGTCATAATGAATATTTGTTCTATGTATAATAATTACGCAGTAAAATTAAACCGTATATTTTTTCCATAAAATAGATTTCGTTCTAATTTTCTCGGAAGCTATTTGAGATATTGGAAATATCATTGCAGCATCTAATAGACTGAATTAAACTCTAAAACTGTCATAATGAATATTTGTTCGATGTACAATAATTACGCAGTAAAATTAAACCGTATTTTTTTTCCAAATTTTTTTTTTTTTTCTAATTTTCTCGGAAGCTACTAGAGATATTGGAAATATCATTGCAGCATCTGATAGACCTTATTAAACTCTAGAACTGTCATAATGAATATTTGTTCTATGTATAATAATTAAGCAGTAAAATTAAACCGTATCTTTTTTTATATAAAATAGATTTCGTTCTAATTTTCTCGGAAGCTATTAGAAATATGGGAAATATCATTGCACCATCTGATAGACCTAATTAAACTCTACAACTGTAATAATGAATATTTGTTCATAGATCAAATTTAGCAGTAAAATGAAACTATCACTTTTTTTCCTTCCTCATTTTCTTGAAAGCTATTAGAAATATTGGAAATACCATTGCAGCATCCGATAAGACTTATTAGACTCTACAACTGCCATTATGAATATTTGTTCTATGTATAATAATTACGCAGTCAAATTAAACCGTATATTTTTTCCATAAAATAGATTTCGTTCTAATTTTCTCGGAAATTATTAGACATATTGAAAATATCATTGCAGCATATGATAGACCAAATTAAACTCTATAACTGTCATGATAAATATGTGTTCTATGTATAATAATTACGCAGTAAAATTAAGACGTATTTTTTTTCCAAAAAATAGATTTCGTTCTAATTTTCTCGGAAGCTATTAGAGATATTGGAAATATCATTGCAACATCTGATAGACCTAATTAAACCCTACAACTGTCATAATGAATATTTGTTCTATATATAATAATAACGCGGTAAAATTAAACCATATCTTTGTACCAAAAAATAGATTTCGTTCTAATTTTCTCGGAAGCTACTAGAGATATTGGAAATATTATTGCAGCATCTGATAGACCTAATTAAAGTCTACAACTGTCATAATGAATATTTGTTCTATGTATAATAATTACACAGTAAAATTAAACCATATCTTATAAAAAAAAAAATTTCGTTTTAATTTTCTCGGGAGCTATTAGAGTTATTAGAAATATCATTGCAGCATCTGATAGAACTAATTAAACTGTACAACTGTCATAATAAATATTTGTTCTATGTATAATAACTACGCAGTAAAATTAAAACGTATTTTTTTTCCAAAAAATAGATTTCGTTTAAATTTTCTCTAAAGCTATTAGATATATTGGAAATATAATTGCAGCATCTGATTGACATAATTAAAATCTAATACTGTCATAATGAATATTTGTTCTATGTATAATAACTAAACAGAAAAATTAAATAGTATCTTTTTTCCAAAAAATAAATTTTGTTCTAACTTTCTCGGAAGCTATTAGAGATATTGGAAATATCATTGCAGCATCTGATAGACTTAATTGATCTGTAAAACTGTCATAATAAATATTTGTTCTATGTAAAATAATTACGCAGTAAAATCAAAACGAATCTTTTTTTTCCAAAAAAAAGATTTCGTTCTAATTTTCTCGGAAGCTATTAGAGATATTAGAAATATCTTTGTAGCATCTGATATACCTAATTAAACTCTACAACTGCCATAATGAATATTTGTTCTATGTATAAGAATTACGCAGTAAAATTAAACCGTATAGTTTTTCCATAAAATAGATTTCATTCTAATTTTCTCGGAAACTATTAGAGATATTGGATATATAATTGCAGCATCTGATATACCTAATTAAACTCTACAACTTTCATAATGAATATTTGTTCTATGTATAATAATTACGCAGTAAAATTAAACCATATCTTTTTTCCAAAAAGTAGATTTAGTTAAAATTTTCTCGGAAGCTATTAGAGATATTTTAAATATCATTGCAGCATCTAATATATCTAATTAAACTTTACAGCTGTCATAATTAATATTTGTTCTATGTACAATAATTACGCAGTAAAATTAAATCTTATCTTTTTTTCCAAAAAATAGATTTAGTTCTAATTTTCTCGGAAGCTATAAGAAATATTGGAAATATCATTGCAGCATCTGATAGACCTAATTAAACTCTACAACTATCATAATGAATATTTGTTCTATGTATAATAATTATGCAGTAAAATTAAACCGTATCTTTTTTCCATAAAATATATTTCGTTCTAATTTTCTCGGAAGCTATTAGAGATATTGGAAATATCATTGCAGTATCTGATAGATCTAATTATATCCTACAACTGTCATCATGAATATTCGTTCTATGTATAATAATTACGCAGTAAAATTAAAACGTATCTTTTTTCCAAAAAATATATTTTGTTCTAATTTTCTCGGAAGCTATTAGAGATATTGTAAATATCATTGCAGCATCTGATAGAACTGATTAAATCCTATGACTGTCATAATGAATATTTGTTCTATGTATAATAATTACGCACGAAAGATAAACCGTATCTTTTTTTCAAAAAAATATATTTCGTTCTAATTTTCTCGGAAGCTATTAGATATATTAGAAATATCATTGCAGCATCTGATAGACCTATTTAAACTCTACAACTGTCATAATGAATATTTGTTCTATTTATAATAATTACGCAGTAAAATTAAACCGTATCTTTTTTCCATAAAATAGATTTCATTCAAATTTTCTCGGAAGCTATTAGAGATATTGGAAATATCATTGCAGCATATGATAGACCTAATTAAATCCGACAACTATCATAATGAATATTTGTTCTATGTATAATAATTACACAGTAAAATTAAACCGTATCTTTTTTCCAAAAAATATCTTTTATTCTAATTTTCTCGGAAGCTATAAGAGATATTGTAAATATCGTTGCAGCATCTGATAGACCTAATGAAACTCTACAACTGTCATAATGACTATTTGTTCTATGTATAATAATTACGCAGTAAAATTAATTCCTATCTTTTGTCCAAAAAATAGATTTAGTTCTAATTCTCTCGGAAGCTATTAGAGATATTGGAAATATCATTGCAGCATCTGATAGACCGAATTAAACTCTATAACTGTCATAATGAATATTTGTTCTATGTATAATTAATTACGCAGTAAAATTAAAGCGTATCTTTTTTCCATAAAATAGATTTCATTCTAATTTTCTCGGAAGCTATTTGAGATATTGGAAATATCATTACAGCATCTGATAAACCTAATTAAATCGTACAACTGTCATAATGAATATTTGTTCAATGTATAATAATTAGGTAGTAAAATTAAACCGTATCTTTTTTCCAAAAAATTTATTTTCTTCTAATTTTCTCGGAAGCTATTAGAGATATTAGAAATATCATTGCAACATCTGATAGAACTAATTAAACCTATGACTGTCATAATGAATATTTGTTATATGTATAATAATTAGGCACTAACGATAAACTATCTTTAAAAAAAAAAAAAAAATTTCGTTCTAATTTTCTCGGAAACTATTAGGGATATTGGAAATATCATTGCAGCAACTGAAAGATCTAATTAAACTCTACAACTGTCATAATGAATATTTGTTCTATGTATAATATTTACGCCTTAAAATTAAACCGTTTATTTTTTCCATATAATAGATTACGTTCTAATTTTCTCGGAAGCTATTAGAGATATTGGAAATATCAAAGCAGCATGAGATAGACCTGATTAACTCTACAACTGTCATAATGAATATTTGTTCTATGTATAATAATTACCCAGCATAATTAAACCATATCTTTAAAATAAAAATTTCGTTCTAATTTTCTCGTAAGTTATTAGGGTTAATGAAAATATCATTGCAGTATCTGATAGACCTAATGAAACTCTACAACTGTCATAATAAATATTTGTTCTATGTATAATAATTACGCAGTAAAATTAAACCATATCTTTTTTCCAAAAAATATATCGCGTTCTAATTTTCTCGGAAGCTATTACATATATTGGAAATATTATTGCAGCATCTGATAGACCTAATTAAACTCTACAACTGTCATAATAAATATTTGTGCTATGTATAATAATTACGCAATAAATTAAACTGTATCTTTTTTCCAAAAAATATATTTCGTTCTAATTTTCTCGGAAGCTATTTGAAATATTGGAAATATCATTGCACCAACTGATAGACCTAATTAAACGCTACAACTGTCATAATAAACATTTGTTCTATGTATAATAATTACGCAGTAAAATTAAACCGTATCTTTTTGCTAAAAAATGGATTTCGTTCTAATTTTCCTGGAAGCTATTAGAGATATTGGAAATATTATTGCAGCATCTGATATAACTAATTAAACTCTACAACTGTCATAATGAATATTTGTTCTATGTATAATAATTACGCAGTAAAATTTAACCGTATATATTTTCCATAAAATAGATTTCGTTCTAATTTTCTCGGAAGCTATTTGAGATATTGGAAATATCATTGCAGCATCTAATAGACTGAATTAAACTCTACAACTGTCATAATGAATATTTGTTCGATGTACAATAATTACGCAGTAAAATTAAACCGTATTTTTTTTCCAAAATTTTTTTTTTTTTCTAATTTTCTCGGAAGCTACTAGAGATATTAGAAATATCATTGCAGCATCTGATAGACCTAATTAAACTCTAGAACTGTCATAATGAATATTTGTTCGATGTATAATAATTAAGCAGTAAAATTAAACCGTATCTTTTTTTATATAAAATAGATTTCGTTCTAATTTTCTCGGAAGCTATTAGAAATATTGGAAATATCATTGCACCATCTGATAGACCTAATTAAACTCTACAACTGTAATAATGAATATTTGTTCTTAGATCAAATTTATCAGTAAAATGAAACTATCACTTTTTTTCCTTCCTCATTTTCTCGAAAGCTATTAGAAATATTGGAAATACCATTGCAGCATCCGATAGAACTTATTAGACTCTACAACTGCCATTATGAATATTTGTTCTATGTATAATAATTACGCAGTCAAATTAAACCCTATATTTTTTCCATAAAATAGATTTCGTTCTAATTTTCTCGGAAACTATTAGAGATATTGAAAATATCATTGCAGCATATGATAGACCAAATTATACTCTATAACTGTCATAATAAATATTTGTTCTATGTATAATCATTACGCAGTAAAATTAAGCCGTATTTTTTTTTCCAAAAAATAGATTTCGTTCTAATTTTCTCGGAAGCTATTAGAGATATTGGAAATATCATTGCAGCATCTGATAGACTTAATTGATCTGTAAAACTGCCATAATAAATATTTGTTCTATGTATAATAATTACGCAGTAAAATCAAAACGAATATTTTTTTTCCAAAAAAAAGATTTCGTTCTAATTTTCTCGGAAGCTATTAGAGATATTAGAAATATCTTTGCAGCATCTGATATACCTAATTAAACTCTACAACTGCCATAATGAATATTTGTTCTATGTATAAGAATTACGCAGTAAAATTAAACCGTATAGTTTTTCCATAAAATAGATTTCATTCTAATTTTCTCGAAAACTATTAGAGATATTGGATATATAATTGCAGCATCTGATATACCTAATTAAACTCTACAACTTTCATAATGAATATTTGTTCTATGCATAATAATTACGCAGTAAAATTAAACCCTATCTTTTTTCCAAAAAGTAGATTTAGTTAAAATTTTCTCGGAAGCTATTAGAGATATTTTAAATATCATTGCAGCATCTAATATATCTAATTAAACTCTACAGCTGTCATAATTAATATTTGTTCTATGTATAATAATTACGCAGTAAAATTAAACTGTATCTTTTTTTCCAAAAAAAAGATTTCGTTCTAATTTTCTCGGTAGCTATTAAAGATATTGGAATTATCATTGCAGCATCTGATAGGCCTAATTAATGCCTACAACTGTCACAATGAATATTTGTTCTATATATAATAATTACGCAGTAAAATTAAACCGTATTTTTTTTCCAAAAAATATACTTCATTCTCATTTTCTCGAAAACTATTAGAGATATTGGAAATATCATTGCAGCATCTGATAGACCTAATTGAACCCTATAACTGTCATAATGAATATTTGTTCTATATATAATAATTACGCACTAAAATTAAACCGTATCTTTTTTCCAAAAAAAAAAATTCGTTCTAATTTTTTCGGAAGCAATTAAAGACTTTGGAAATATCATCGCAGCATCTGATAGATCTAATTAAACTCTACAACTGTCATAATAAATATTTGTTCTATGTATAATAATTACGCAGTAAAATTAAACCATATCTTTTTGCAGGAAAATAGATTTCGTTCTAATTTTCTCGGAAGCTATTAGAGATGTTGGATATATCATTGCAGCATCTGATAGACCTAATTAAACTCTACAACAGTCATAATGAATATTTGTTCTATGTATAATAATTACACAGTAAAATTAAACCCTATCTTTTTTCCAAAAAATAGATTTAGTTCTAATTTTCTCGGAAGCTATTAGAGATATTGGAAATATCATTGCAGAATCTGATAGAACTAATTAAACCCTACAACTGTCATACTGAATATTTGTTCTATGTATAATAATTACGCAGTAAAATTAAACCATATCTTTTGTCAAAGAATTGATTTCGTTCTAATTTTTTCGGAAGCTATTAGAGATATTGGAAATTTCATTGCAGCATCTGATAGACCTAATTAAACTCTACAACTGTCATAATGAATATTTGTTCTATGTATAATACTTACGCAGTAAAATCAAAACGAATCTTTTTTTCCAAAAAATATATTTCGTTCTAATTTTCTCGGAAGCTATTAGAGATATTAGAAATATCTTTGCAGGATCTGATATACCTAATTAAACTCTAAAAATGTCATCATGAACATTTGTTCTATGTATAAAAATTAAACAGTTAAATTAAACCGTATCTTTTTTCCAAATAATAGATTTCGTTCCCATTTTCCCGGAAGCTATTAGAGATATTGGAAATATCAATGCAACATCTGATAAATCTAATTAAACTCTACAACTTTCATAATGAATATTTGTTTTATGTATAATAATTACGCAGTAATATTAAACCATATATTTTTGCCAAAAAATAGATTTCGTTCTAATTTTCTCGGAAGCTATTAGAGATATTGGAAATATCATTGCAGCATCTGATAGACCTAATTAAACTTTACAACAGTCATAATGAATATTTGTTCTATGTATAATAAATACTCAGTAAAATCAAACCGTTCTAATTTTCTCGGAAGCTATTAGATATATTGGAAATATCATTGCAGCATCTGATAGAACTAATTAAACTCTACAACTGTCATAATGAGTATTTGTTCAATGTATAAAAATTACGCAGTAAAATTAAACGGAATCTTTTTTCCATAAAATTGATATTGTTCTAATTTTCTCGGAAGCTATTAGAGATATTGGAAATATCATTGCAGCATCTGATATATCTAATTAAACTCTACAACTGTCGTAATGAATATTTGTTTTATGTATAATAATTAAGCAGTTTTCAAAGTTTTCAAAGATATTGGAAATATCATTGCAGCATCTGATAGACCTAATTAAACTCTACAACTGTCATAATATTTTGTTCTATGTATAATAATTACGCAGTAAAATTAAACCGTATCTTTTTTCCAAAAATTATATTTCGTTCTAATTTTCTCGGAAGCTATTAAAGATATTGGAAATATCATTGTAGCATCTGATAGACCTAATTAAACCCTATAATAGTCTTAATGAATATTTGTTTTATGTATAATAATTACGCACTAAAATTTAACCGTATCTTTTTTATAAAAAATTGATTTCATTCTAGTTTTCTCGGAAGCTATTAGAAATATTAGAAATATCATTGCAGCATCTGATAGATCTAATTAAACTCTACAACTGTCATAATGAATATTTGTTCTATTTATAATAATTACGCAGTAAAATCCTATCTTTTTTTTTTACAAAAAATAGAGTATGTTCTAATTTTCTCGAAAGCTATTAGAGATATTGGATATATCATTGTCGCATCTGATAAGCCTAATTAACGCCAACAAATGTCATAATGAATTTTTATTCAATGTAAAATAATTACACAGTAAAATTAAACCATATCTTTTTGCTAAAAAATAGATTTCGTTCTAATTTTCTCGGAAGCTATTAGAGATATTTGAAATATAATTGTAGCATCTGATAGACCTAATTAAATTATAAAACTGTCATAATGAATATTTGTTCTATGTATAATAATTACGCAGTAAAATTAAACCCTGTTTTTTTTTTTATAAAAAAAAATTTCGTTCTAATTTTCTCGGAAATTATTAGAGATATTGAAAATATAATTGCAGCATATGATAGACCTAATTAATCCCAACATAGATCATAATGAATTTTTTTTTCTATGTATAATAATTACGCAGTAAAATCAAACCATATCTTTTTTCCAAAAAATCGATTTTGTTCTAGTTTTCTCGGAAGCTATTAGAGATATTGAAATTATCATTGCAGCATCTGATTAACTTAATTAAACCTTAAAACTGTCATAAAGAATATTTGTTCTATGCATAATAATTATGCAGTAAAATTAAACCACATCTTTTTTCCATAAAATAGATTTCGTTCTAATTTTCTCGGAAGCTATTAGAGATATTGGAAATATCATTGCAGCATCAGATAGATCTGATTAAACTCTACAACTATTATAATGAATATTTGTTCTATGTATAATAATTACCAGCAAAATTAAACCATATTTAAAAAAAATAAAAATTCGTTCTAATTTTCTCAGAAGCTATTAGAGTTAATGGAAATATCAATACAGTATCTGATAGACCTAATTAAACTCTATAACTGTCATAATTAATATTTGTTCTATGTATAATAATTACGCAGTAAAATTATCTGATAAACCTGATTAAACCCTACAACTGTCATAATGAATATTTGTTTTATGTATAATAATAACGCAGTAAAATTATACCATATCTTTTTGCCAAAAAAGAGATTTCGTTCTAATTTTCTCGGAAGCTAATAGAGATATTGGAAATATCATTGCAGCATATGATAGACCTAATTAAACTCTACAACTGTCATAATGAATATTTGTTCTATTTATAAAAATTACACAGTAAAATTAAACCGTATTATTTTTCCATAAAATAGATATTGTTCTAATTTTCTCGGAAGCTATTAGAGATATTGGAAATATCATTGCAGTATCAAATAGACCTGATTAAACCCTGAAAATGTCATAATGAATATTATTCCTATGTATAATTATTACCAGCAAAATTAAATATTATCTTTTAAAAAAAAATTTCGTTTTAATTTTCTCGGAAGCTATTAGAGTTAATTAAAATATCATTGCAATATCAGATAGACCTAATTAAACTCTACAACTGTCATAATAAATATTTGTTCTATGTATAATAATTTCGCAGTAAAATTAAACCATATCTTTTTTCCAAAAAATATATTTCGTTCTAATTTTCTCGGAAGCTATTAGATATATTGGAAATATCATTGCAGCATCTGATATACCTAATTAAACTCTACAACTGTAATAATGAATATTTGTTTTATGTTTAATAATTACGCAGTAAAATTAAACCGTATCTTTTTGCCAAAAAATGGATTTCGTTCTAATTTTCTCGGAAGCTATTAGAGATATTGGAAATATCATTGCAGCATCTGATAGATCTAATTAAACTCTACAACTGTCATAATGAATATTTATTCTATGTATAATAATTACGCAGTAAAATTTAACCGTATCTTTTTTCCATAAGGTAAATTTCGTTCTAATTTTCTCGGAAGCTATTTAAGATATTGGAAATATCATTGCAGCATCTAATAGACCTAATTAAACTCTACAATTGTCATAATTAATATTTGTTTTATGTATAATAATTACGCAGTAAAATTAAAACGTTTTTTTTTTTTCCAAAAAATAAATTTTATTCTAATTTTCTCGAAATCTAATAGATATTGGAAATATCATTGCAGCATCTGATAGAAATAATTAAACTCTAGAACTGTCATAATGAATATTTGTTCTATGTATAATAGTTAAGCAGTCAAATTAAACCGTATCTCTTTTTTCATAAAATAGATTTCGTTCTAATTTTCTCGGAAGCTATTAGAGATATTGGAAATATCATTGCAGCATCTGATAGAGCCAATTAATCTCTACAACTGTAATAATGAATATTTGTTCTTAGATCAAATTTAGCAGTAAAATAAAACCTATCACTTTTTTTTCTTCCTCATTTTCTTGAAAGCTATTAGAAATATTGGAAATATCATGGCAGCATCTGATAGACTTTATTATACTCTACAACTGCCATTATGAATATTTGTTCTATGTATAATAATTACGCAGTAAAATTAAACCGTATATTTTTTCCATAATATAGATTTCGTTCTATTTTTCTCGGAAACTATTAGAGATATTGAAAATATCATTGCAGCATCTGATAGACCTAATTAAACTCTATAACTGTCATAACAAATATTTGTTCTATGTATAATAATTACGCAGTAAAATTAAACCGTATTTTTTTTTTCCAAAAAAACCGATTTCGTTCTAATTTTCTCGGAAGCTATTAGAGATATTGGAAATATCATTGCAATATCTGATATACCTAATTAAACCCTACAACTGTCATAATGAATATTTGTTCAATGTATTATAATAACGCAGTAAAATTAAACCATATCTTTGATAAAAAATCTAGATTTCGTTCTAATTTTCTCGGAAGCTATTAGATATTAAAAATATCATTGCAGAATCTGACAGAAATAATTAAACTCTAACACTGTCATAATAAATATTTGTTTTATGTATAATAACTACGTAGTAAAATTAAACCGTATTTTTTTTTCCAAAAAAATAGATTTCGTTCAAATTTTCTCGGAAGCTATTAGATATATTGGAAATATAATTGCAGCATCTGAGTGACCTAATATTACTCTAAAACGATCATAATGAATATTTGTTCTATGTATAATAATTCAGCAGTAAAATTAAATCGTATTTTTTTTCCATAAATAGATTTTGTTGTAAGTTTCTCGGAAGCTATTAGAGATATTGGAAATATCATTGCAGCATCTGATAGACCTAATTAAACTGTACAACTGTCATCATGTATATTGGTTCTATGTATAATAATTACGCAGAAAAATTAAACCATATTTTTTTTTTTAAATATATATATTTCGTTCTAATTTTCTCGGAAGCTATTAGAAATATTGGAAATATCATTGCAGCATCTGATAGACCTAATTAAACTCTACAACTGTCATAATTAATATTTGTTCTATGTATTAGAATTACGCAGTAAAATTAAACCGTATCGTTTTTCCATAAAATTGATTTCTTTCTAATTTTCTCGGAAGCTATTAGAGATATTGGATATATCATTGCTGTATCTGATAGACCTAATTAATCCCTACAACTGTCATAATGAATATTTGTTCTATGTATAATAATTACGCAGTAAAATCAAACCATATCTTTTTGTAAAAGAATAGATTTCGTTCTAATTTTCTCGGAAGCTATAAGAGATATTGGAAATATCATTGCAGCATCTGATATGCCAAGTTAAACTCTACAACAGTCATAATAAATATTTTTTCTATATATAATAATTACTAATTAAAATTAAACCGTATATTTTTTCCAAAATATTTTTTTCGTTCTAATTTTCTCGGTAGCTATTAGAGATATTGGAAATATCATTGCAGCATCTGATAGACCTAAATAAACTTTACAACTGTCATAATGAATATTTGTTCTATGTACAATAATTACGCAGTAAAATTTAACCGAATCTTTTTTCCAAAAAATTAGATTTCGTTCTAATTTTCTCGGAAGCTATTAGAGATATTGGAAATATCATTGAGCATCTGATATACCTAATTAAACTCTATAACTGCCATAATGGATATTTGTTCTATGTATAATAATTACGCAGTAAAATTAAACCGTATCTTTTTTCCATAAAATAAATTTTATTCAAATTTTCTCGGAAGCTATTACAGATATTGGAAATATCATTGCAGCATCTTACAGGCCTATTTAAATTCTAAAACTGTCATAATGAATATTTGTTCTATGTATAATAATTACCCAGTAAAATTAAACCATATCTTTAAAAAAAAAAAATTCGTTCTAATTTTCTCGGAAGCTATTAGAGTTATTAGAAATATCATTGCAGCATCTGATAGACCTAATTAAACTCTACAACTGTCATAATAAATATTTGTTCTATGTATAATTATTACGCAGTAAAATTAAACCGTATTTTTTTTCTCCAAAAAATAGATTTCGTTCAAATTTCCTCGGAAGCTATTTGATATATTGGAAATATCATTGCAGCATATGATAGACCTACTTAAACTCCAGGGGCGTATATTCAGAGTGTACTAGGTGTGCGCCGCACACCCTCAGTCAGACAGAGAAATGCATGATAATTATAAATAAATTCAGCAGTAAGTGGGAAACGATATTTTTCCTATTGTTTTTAGCCCTGTTATAATATTTTGTATTATAGGTGTTCTGTAGAAGCATTGCACACCCAATAATCAATTGTATCATTATGTAGCATAGCGCGTATGGTGGAATGGGAGGGCAGACTTTTGAATATATGGAACTTGGTGTGCGGCTTTACAAATGCACACTACTTGCGTTCGTTTTTGGTGCTGATATTTTATATTGGCTAGAAGGTATAAAGTGTCTTTGCCATTCATTATATGAGCATAATTAAGATTTGCAAGAATTATAATATAGTATCTATTATGAAACCAAATTATATTAAGTCACTTAATCAACCTAAGCAACCTAAGTCATGGACTCTCTTACCGATGAAACAACAAAAGTAAGTTGAGTTGCCAAGTAACCCAAGTTATACGAACTCAGTTTCATTGACGCTTGTGTCGGGGGAGCACGTGCATTTCCCGTGACTAGATAAATTACTAGTTATGAATTGTGAGTATATTGTAATTATTATTGTGTTGCGGTGTGTTTGCATCTTAATGACGGCGTTACCATGGCGATGAGAAAAGAGGGGAGATAGGACTAAATGTGACATTGAGTCCCAGCTGCCGGCGGAGGGATACGAGAGAGGCAGTCTCCTGCTCCTACGCTGGTATTCTTAAAAATATCTTTCCCTTGAAAAGCGGCTACGCTGGTATAGACGGTATTTGTGGTTATGTGACTGGTATTAAAGTGGCTCATATAACTGTGGTGTAATAGTGACTGATAAGACAGTGTTACAGGTGGTGGACACATGTTGTGGTGTTGTGCTGTGGTAACCTAGGACTGTGGCCATGGTAGAGTCTCCGTGAGCTGTGACAGTGATTTTGAGGACTGCTGTGAGGTGCCAGGTGCCACATTATTACACCACAAGAGAAATGAGTTGAGGGGAGCCATTTGAGGCTGAGTGGCCTCAGTTTGCTCTCCATTGAAAAGATCTTACTGACTAAACTTAAACAGAGAGGCTCTTTCTATGATGAAGTCATGAACAAGTTTATATCAAAAACACGAAGAATAGAATTGAATTATAAGTAATCAGGTATGTCAACCACTCAACTGTGTAATTTTGGTGGTAAGCTTAGCTAATCAAAATTAATAAATTTAATTATTCTAAGTTTTCACATAAAATTTACTTTATTTTCCAACTAACTGTATGAATAACTATAAAATTGTAATTACACACACACACACACACACACACACACACACACACACACACACACACACACACACACACACACAGACACAGACACAGACACACACACACACACACACACACACACACACACACACACACACACACACACATACACACACACACACACACACACACACACACACACACACACACACACACACACACACGCGCGCGCGCGCGCACACACACACACACACATCAGTAATTAGGTATATGTTAGTTATGGACAGAATCACTGTTCAGCACACCCAGTGACAGAAACCACCATACACCACTAGATCTGTGGATGCTAAACCTCGACCAAAGACCAAGGGCTCCTGGATCACATAGTTGGTGCTCTATAAGGACTTGAAACTACAAACATAAGTGTACGCCTGGACGAGGCCATAAACTGTTCAATAGTTTCGAGGACTTTCACACCCAAAATGACTATTCAAGTAAGAGAAAACCATACAGTATACATGCATATATATATATATATATATATATATATATATATATATATATATATATATATATATATATATATATATATATATATATGAAAAAACAAAAACAAATTGAGCGTGATTACTAAGGACAGCAGAGTATGCTTGAGACAACAAACCCATCAAAAAATGGCCAAACATCTATGCACATGGAAACCAAAATCACGAACGCAGTAATTAAGAACATGGTAATATTATTTCCCTCAAATCTTAACGCTCTACTTGGCCTTTCTTCAGCGGAAAACACTGTAATGAAAACTCAGAATAAATGGCATCTGACTTCTATGTCTCGCTTGTTTGTAAGCCATGAAAACGTTAAACATTAATTTCATGAATTATTGAAAGAGGTGGAAATAGACGGTAATGCTGAGGTGAAGAACATCCACAATAACCAAACAGCACGTCCACACATCCTGCTGTGTCCGGGACGGGGCGGAAATAACAAGGTGCAATCATTGTTAATCTGCCGCACTCAAGTTCAACCTTATCTAGATTTTTCCTCACTTCTAAGTCCTGTGAGCTGTTGAGAATCACCTTACAAAACCTGAAAGCTTACAGACTGTACCACATCAATGTGAAATTCTTACAATAGTCTGTCATCATCCTGACTTGATTGATAGCTACCCTAGTACACATAAAATGTACATCGCAAAGCAGCAGCCGTAGTGTGCACGCAGCCTTTATCTTCAGTATTTTTCAAACAACGTTTATGCCATGAGCGTCTTTCCTTGTTCCGTTTATCTTATCTTTACCTCAGGCGTCACACAGTCACACAGATCCCATTCACTTATTTTTTATCTGTGAAATGTACTTGGAGAGTTTTGTGCTCTCTCTCTCTCTCTCTCTCTCTCTCTCTCTCTCTCTCTCTCTCTCTCTCTCTCTCTCTCTCTCTCTCTCTCTCTCTCTCTCTCTCTCTCTCTCTCTCTCTCTCTCTCTCTCTCTCTCTCTCTCTCTCTCTCTCTCTCTCTCTCTCATTGCAATAACGTAGAAATAGTAGTCTTTTTTTTTTTCTTTCTTTTTTTTCTTATTCACAGTTCCCTTGTCTGTAAGTCCATTCCTGTCAACTCCCCTTGTAAGACTTATGCTACACGTCCTGCCCGCGAGTGTACGTACGATCCCTGCGTTCCTGGCGTTACCTCGTGATTCGTTCTTTAATAACGTCACATTTCTTCATGTCTAATTATTATTATATGTGAGAGTGGCGGCACAGCTAGGAACGAGCGGGACGATAAGAAAGAAAAATGAATATGCATGGCAGATTATGTGCTTAAGGACGTGTGTGTGTGTGTGTGTGTGTGTGTGTGTGTGTGTGTGTGTGTGTGTGTGTGTGTGTGTGTGTGTGTGTGTGTGTGTGTGTGTGTGTGTGTGTGTGTGTGTGTGTGTGTGTGTGTGTGTGTGTGTGTGCGGTGGAGAGAGAGAGAAAGAGAGAGAGAGAGAGAGAGAGAGAGAGAGAGAGAGAGAGAGAGAGAGAGAGAGAGAGAGAGAGAGAGAGAGAGAAAGAGAGAGAGAGAGAGAGAGAGAGAGAAAGGCCTCCTTGACCTTCCCACCCTCTTCACAGCTAATTGCCGGTGCCGTCGCCCTTTCCTCCTCCATCCTTCTCCTCCTTCAACGTTCTCTCCTGTGCATGCCGCTGGAGTCATGACCTCCCTCCTTTCCTCCTCACCATCCCTGCCCAACCCATTACTTCATATCACTCTTCTCAGCTCCTCTTAAAAAGGAATTGACAACTATTCTTTATTAATGTGATTGTTACTTTTTCGTTCTTCTCCCACACAAACCTGTCGATAATTTTGATTTACTTCTCAAGATACATTGCAACATGAAGGCAGGTGGTCCGCGATATACTGAATAGTGCACCTCACTAGTCCATGAATACTGTTGTCCCTTGTTTCTCAGTTTGCAGTGCAGGACACAGAGCAGATCGAGAGGATTCGACGACGGACAATGAGATGGAAAACTAGTTATGATGAAATTTATGAGGTGGGGGGGAAGGGCAATCTTGGCCCAGAAACATGAGGACCTCGTGTTATTAGATTCGTTCAAGGTTTTCAGACAAACCTTGACGCCATAATCTACTGACGTCTCGGCGGCAGCCTGTCACACGGACCCCTAATTGCCTTCAACATTTGCCTCAGTTGTGACGATACATTCCGTACCTCGTGTGTCGCTTACAGGGTGTTACAATACATTTCCCTTCATACAACCACACCTCGTATTTACACTGTGTAATGTGTACGTGAATTGCTGAATATGTAAATTGTTTATTTTTCCAAATGTGTTTCAAACGCTTTCATGTGCATTAAATGTAATGTTAGATTAAACATTCACTTTGTTCATGAAAAAAAATAATGTTGTTCAAGAAAAGCACGATATAAGACTGTTGATGGCGCGAAAACATCACATCATCATTCTACAGCTGGAAGATCTTTTTTGTCTTTGATGATACAGTTACGTCAGATTATCTTATTTCTGCCGCGCGTGTCAGGATTTATGATTTCAATTATATTTCCTGGGAACTATTGTGAGGCACGACGGTGCAACCTCCTTCGCCTCGGTGTTGGTAGAGGACCACATCCTCCTCCCTTGCCCTCAAACAAACACGTCTTAGTGGTCACGTAAGGAAAAGATACAACTCTTTTTTTATTACGTCACGGAAACAATCCCAACATTGTGAGGGTAGCAGAAAACCATAAAAGTACCTCTAAAATGCAAATTGTTCTTTTATTTTCTCAAACAAACAGAGGCAAGAGTCTATTATAAAACATTAAAACAAAGAAGGCATATTATGTACCTTATTCACAATACTTTCTACACCGCATTTTTTTTCTTCTCCCATAACTAAAAAACAGGATGAGAACAAACACATACTCCGTCAGTAAGACATTTTTGGAACACGATTGAAGATAAAAGTTCTGAAAGAGTTGTAAGTGTAGTCATTTAAGTTAGAGGAAAGTAAGGTCACGTTGTAACTTTATTTGTTTATCATTTATGAAACAAAAGACCAAGACCACCAAAACGGAGTGTGATTCTAATGACACCTGGGGAAGGGATGTCCCCTAAAACTACATCAAAGCATAAGATAGTAAAAAATGCGATGTGAGGCGCCGTTAAAGTATAATAAGTGTTAATTATCACTCCTGGTCTAATCCACGCGCTTCCTGGCGGTAATCTTGAAATTATGAACCACATTTTGCCACTAACTTGGTAATGGTTTCAGGTGTCCCAGAAATTTGCCGACACAGAGCCTGCTGACGTGAGGCAAGTTGATGCTAAGTTGTGATGCGAAAAAAAAGTAGAAGGAAGGGTTTCTTAAATTCAGTTAAGAAGTTATCGTCCTCATTGATTTTTCCAACAATCATCTGAGTGGAATTAATGATGCACGTCTATGAGCTCGACCTTGGGTTCATCAAAAGGAAGATGGAAAGCAAGTAAAAGTAGAGGAGTTAGAGATTATTTATTTACGAATGTCGAATATATATGGGATCGATGCTCTCTCTCTCTCTCTCTCTCTCTCTCTCTCTTCTCTCTCTCTCTCTCTCTCTCTCTCTCTCTCTCTCTCTCTCTCTCTCTCTCTCTCTCTCTCTCTCTCTCTCTCTCTCTCTCTCTCTCTCTCTCTCGCTTGAGGGATGGTAATCTTTGCTTTACGAATAAAAAAGGTTGAAGGAGCAAACAACTTTCTACTCGTGTACTAAAAAGTCCACGTGCACACACACACACACACACACACACACACACACACACACACACACACACACACACACCACACACACACACACACACACACACACACACACACACACACACACACACACACACACACACACAAACACACACACACACACACACATACACACACATACACAGAAATACATGTGGAAATTATTCATAGCTAGAGCAAAGTATTTGTGTGTGTGTGTGTGTGTGTGTGTGTGTGTGTGTGTGTGTGTGTGTGTGTGTGTGTGTGTGTGTGTGTGTGTGTGTGTGTGTGTGTGCGCGCGCATGTGTGTGTGTATGTGTGTTTGTGTTAGTATTATTAGATTAACCCTAGGAGAGAAAGGCGATGAACTCTGCTCTCTTTTCCCATCCTCCCTCCCTCCTTCCCTTCCTCCCTTCCCTCCCTCCCTCCCTGTTTCTGAGTTGCGTCAACAAACACCTCGCCTCGAAGGGACCTGGTATGCAGCAGTGCAAGTATAGGAGAGGTGAGGCGTGCAGCTGTGTGCGAGCTTCATATATGAGGGACAGGTGTACATGCTACGTGGGAATGAAGGAAGGGGAAGGAGAAAGAAGCGTTGTGAGGGAAAAGGAGAGGAGCGTGATATA
>JAXIVD010001058.1:95000-100000 GCA_036785275.1 Cancer borealis
CACATTTGCATCAATATATAGCTACACATATCGGAGACTCGTTCACACCCGTACCGTGCATCTATTTCTTTCCTGGTGCCTCGATGTGTTGTTGTCAAATTAAATATGCTGTTATTATACCCTGCTCTATATCACCATCCAATCATCTTGTCACATCCAAAACTACCTAAACATACTGTGTACAAAAGCAAGAAATTAATAATCACTTTGATATATTACTGTGGTGCTTTTTGTTGATGAAAAAAGAAAACTATTACTTTTATATGCAGTTTTTTTTTATACACAGCATACATGATTACTACTATTGTTGTTGCTGTTGTTGTTATTGTAATAGAAGAAGTATTATTATTATTATTTTTTTATTTTTTATTATCATTATTATTATTATTATTATTAGTAGTAGTAGTAGTAGTAGTAGTAGTAGTAGTAGTAGTATTTTTGTGGTTGTAGTAAGATTGTTGTTGTTGTTGAGCAGCAGTAGTAGTAGTAATGGATGCTGCCGGTGGAGGGAGTGTTGGAGGTGTTGGTGGGAGGTAGTGGAGGAGACTGGTGAGAGGATGATAAGAAAGATGTGCTGTCACGGCTTAGGGTCCTCTAGGGTGACGCAACCCTCTTCAAATGACAGCAGTGTGTGTGTGTGTGTGTGTGTGTGTGTGTGTGTGTGTGTGTGTGTGTGTGTGTGTGTGTGTGTGTGTGTGTGTGTGTGTGTGTGTGTGTGTGTGTGTGTGTGTGTGTGTGTGTGTGTGTGTGTGTGTGTGTGTGTGCGCACGCCACTCGCCTGTGTGGATGTGTGTGTTGCTCTCGCAGGTGAAGTGTCAGGAAAGGCTTTGGAGGAGCTAAGTAAGGCAGGTGACGGTGTAGATAAGTGACACTGCTTATTAAGGGGAGTGAGGGTCAGGGTAACAGAGGCGACGCATTAAAGGAAGCCGACGATAAGTGACACCCACCTAAGAGAACTCAACCTAATCTAACCAAACTATAGTAAACGTGGTAACCCAGACGTAGGTAAGGAATAGAATGCGTAAAACAGCAAATAATACTATACAGATAAAAATGCATACATACATAGACATATAAACACATAGATAGCGAGGTATATTATAAGTTGATGAATAGGTATTGAGATATACGAAATATATGTATTGGGTGTCCTGCAAGAGATGTAGTAGTAGGCTAATGAGACAAAAAGTAACAATATTAAGTAATCAGGGAATGTGATGGACGCAAATCCCGCACTCTCTTTGCCTGTCTCATCCCCATCAGCATGTCCTTTCTCCATTATGCTTTCACATTATTTCCCTTTTCCTCCTTCTTTATGTCAGTTGTTCATCCCATTTTTTTCTTTCAAGCTGCAAATCCTTTCTCCTTTTCTATCATCAACATTGCAAACTAACAAGCATCGAGCACACAAACTCTGCTCGGCCATGTGTTTTAACTGCGAACGTTCAGGAGTCTGGGTTCGATCGCGATTAATACAAGTATATCTCATTTACAAGAACTACCTCGTGTAGACCTCCGGGCCTTTTGTAGCTTCCTTATATTCTTATGTTCTTATGATATTATCCCTCGACCCTTATGACAGTTTTTCATGCTTTCACTATGAGTTTCTTTGCCACACTTTATACAGCCTTCACTGGTCGGAATATAACACACACACACACACACACACACACACACACACACACACACACACACACACACACACACACACACACACACACACACACACACATACACACACATGAACACACAAACACACACACAAAAAAAAAGAAGAAAAAAGAACACTTCCCTTCGCCGGAACCAGCCAGCAGCCGTTCCCCTCATTCCGGTTTGGTGCAAGCTTCCCCTCGACAACTTACTAAATTGGACGATGAAACCTGCACGGAAACGCAACAAATCGACCTCACTTTAAAAAGGGTTCAGACTCCTGCTGCTGCTGCTGCTACCTCATCTAGGTTGTATGGATAAAAACATGTTACAAATCAAGTCGAGACAATGTATACGTACGGTTAATAAATCGGTTCACATCCAATTATTTTTGCATCGAGTGGGAGTGATTATATATCAAGGATTCCTCTACTTGGATGTGTGACTAGATACACAAGTTTCATTAATTGCAAGGATCATATGTGGTAGTAGTAGTAGTAGTAGTAGTGGTAGTAGTAGTAGTAGTAGTAGTAGTAGTAGTAGTAGTAGTAGTAGTAGTAGTAGTAGTATGCCACCGTAATGCCACTAGTTGTAGCTTCATGTTTATCGCTCATCGATGGATTAAGAAACCACACAAAGAGGGAGTGAGGATGGTGATATATATATATATATATATATATATATATATATATATATATATATATATATATATATATATATATATATATCACCATCCTCACTCCCTCTTTGCCTTTCCTTACCGACCTGAGCAGGGTGAAAACCGACGCTTTGTCGACTTAAAGGCGGAAACGTTAACCACTGAACTACGGAATCGGGTGTGTATTTACCTAGTTGTAATTACCTAGCTGTAATATACAGGAAAAGAGCTATGCTCGTACTGTTCTGTCTCCAAATGTGTGTGTGTGTGTGTGTTGTGTGTGTGTGTGTGTGTGTGTGTGTGTGTGTGTGTGTGTGTGTGTGTGTGTGTGTGTGTGAGTGTGTGTGCGTGTGCGGTGTGCGTGTGCGTGTGTGTGTGTGTGTGTGTGTGTATGTGTGTGTGTGTGTGTGTGTGTGTGTGTGTGTGTGTGTGTGTGTGTGTGTGTGTGTGTGTGTGTGTGTGTGTGTGTGTGTGTGTGTCAAATATAACAGGGAAATATAAACATTCCTATGTGTTTCTATGTGATATAATAAATAAGCAATTTCCATCCATACATAAAATAGTTTGCACTGGAATGTTATATTTGAAATGCCTGCCGACCTCCCCCCTTCAGGCCTTACCATGTTCACCAAGCATTACTCATTTGGATGAGCTGATTTTCTTTTCAACTGCTTTGTATTACATAAATAAACAGCGATTTATGCTGCACTAGTTACAGCATATATTCGTATTTCATCTGCAATGTCAAGATTTGCTTTCCACAAATGTTTACGTACTTTTGCATTCTGCTTATTAAAGAATTTTATCAAACTCAGAAATTAGAATTTCAAAATAACCTTCTACGTAATGCTATGATATTGGTAGAGCATTTTTCTCTTTACATCATATTTCCATTCTTTTGTTTTACTAAGGATCTGTTATTTTCACATAAGTAGTAAAATTTGTTTCCTATGGCACAGAAGGCATGTAAGTTTGTCCCTGTATAGTGCAATAATATGGAAGAAAATACATAATTATATTACAAATCTGTTGGCCTCATATATGAATGCGTTTCCTGGAGTTTTCTCAAGTAAAATAAGCTCCTATAAATGAGTTTAAATTTAGTGCACTTTTGGGTCGGCTTCGTCCAGTGCATTATATTCTTCCTAGTGTTCTGACAAACACATCTTACATACCACACACCAGTGTACAATCGACAAAATGAAGCTCACCATTAAATGGGACAACACTCAATCAAGCAGAGGTGTTCAACTACCTCTATCGCTTGCTAAATAATGAATATGTATTTCTGGAAATGAATTCAGCATTATAATATTTTCACACTAAAATTGAAATTACTAGAACTATATCTAGACGACAGCAATATGAAATCATGCCATTACATACTGAAACCTGCAGCAGCCTTCACGGAGATACGCCAAGGAGTGACAAGTGCCAGCTACCCAAGCTAAAATAGCTATCTCTGTGAACGCTCTTATTTTCTTCATTGCGTCACAGTAACAAAAACCGTCCGTGACATTACCCTGTCCCATACACTGCCATGCTGCCTGTGAAAGGAATATGATAAATAACAACATGATGAGTCCACAAACAAATTTTTCCTGACCCCAGCGTTCTCTTGCAATGACAAGCCCCAGCGTTCTCTTGCAATGACAAGACACATCAGTGATCCACGATTCACCAACACAGTTAATTGCTCAAATTACATCTTTCCAATCTCTCATTTTATTTCATTTTAGCCTGCATCAGGCAATGTTTTCGCTCCACTTTTTCAAATTTTACTGAATTTCATGCTTCAGACTTCAAATTACTAGTTTACTTTGTTCCCTTTTTTCCTCGCCACTAATAACAACACCTGAGATGCTCGATGTGTGAGCATGACGCATCATAATAAACAAAATGACAACGATACTGATGATGTAATTTTTTCATACCGGTACTTATAACTTGAAAAACAAAAAACTAAATAAACTTACACAAACGCTACAAAATGTAAGGGACGCATATGAGGCAATTGTGTTTCTAGTGAGTGCGTGCATACGTACCAACAGTTTCATGTGCACATCTAAACATAAGGCTTCGTGAGGTAACATAAAAACTGCTAAGATTATGAGGGCAAGTATGTGGATGTAATGTGTAGGGAAATAAATGTGAGGCAAACGTGGGACGTTTGGGACATCTTTATAAGCCTTCAAGAGGCTCTCCTGATGCATTATGCAAAGGTTGCCACACCGCTACCATTGACCAGCTCCATGAGTGTCTGGCTACACTCTGGTGCCTCGTTCCACGGCTCCTTTCCTCGTAGGAAACCCCAGTGTACTGCATGAGTCATGGAGTCATGAATGATGGACCGTCCTTCACAGGTTGATTGAACCTAAAGGGCATCTCTGAAGACCGACTCATGACCGCTTCAATAGACTCGTGCTAATGTACATACGTCGTAGAACTTTAGCGCAACATCGATTTTCTGTTGCATTCCCCTGAGAGTAGGGAGCAAAACTCTGACATATAGAAAGAAAAAAAAATTGTACGTTTAGGTGTCCCTCTACCGTGGCATGAGAAAGACGCGAGCCTCTTATCGATCGCTCCACGTGATGCTTTTGTGGAGGTTGTTCTTGTATTAGTAATTCGCAGTTCCTTAAACATCCATCTTGAACGTTGCAGAGACAAAATAACATATTTTTGTTCGAAA
>JAXIVD010001059.1:0-2500 GCA_036785275.1 Cancer borealis
CCTTCCTTCCTTCCTTCCTCCCTTCTGTTCCTTCCTTCCTTCCTTCCTTCCTCCCTTCTGTTCTTTCCTTCCTTCCTTCCTTCCTTCCTTCCTTCCTTCCTTCCTTCCTTCTGTTCCTTCCTTCCTTCTGTTCCTTCCTTCCTTCCTTCTATCCTTCCTTCCTTCTTTCCTTCCTTCTTTCTGGTCTTTCCTTCTTCTATCTTTCTTTCTTCTTTCACAATCACTCACACACTGAAAGAAAACAAGGGAAAGGGAAAAGATGGTTAACAGAGTAAACATTAAACGTAAATACACAATAAAAAGAGAAAAAAAGAGGAAAATAGTAAATAAGTAAATTAATAAAAAAAAAAAAGTATGAAAAGTATAAATCGAAACACAAGTATAAAAAAAAAAGTCGCATTTTCTACAGAATATAAGAAGAAAAAAAATCATATATATAGATGCAAATAGTTTGGTATATTTACTGAAATAAATTATGAACTATCGATGAAGTCATGCGATCAATAAATGCATGAAGAAAAATATACCAAAAATGCATAAATAAAAAAATTATCAAATAAACAAATATATGAATAAATAAAAACAGATACAAATAAATAAATAATGCACTAAAAAAACATTAATTTTCTATAGCCACGCGTGTATGTATATATGTATGTATGTATGCATGCATGTATGTATGTATGTATGTATGTATGTATGTATGTATGTATGTATGTATGTATGTATGTATGTATGTATGTATGTATGTATACGTATGTCGGCGTAACAAGGCATTAGTCTGTGTTCGAGTCACACAATGAAGCAGGTTCACTACAGTTTCGAAACAGTGAGGCGTCAAAAGCAGCTGTCCCGTACATCAGGGAGTGACAGAGCGGGAAGGGATTACATGTGCGCATTACTCTCTCTCTCTCTCTCTCTCTCTCTCTCTCTCTCTCTCTCTCTCTCTCTCTCTCTCTCTCTCTCTCTCTCTCTCTCTCTCTCTCTCTCTCTCGTCCTTGGTTACCCTTGAGTTGCAATAAATAATAGTAACAGCAACAACAGGAATAGCACTCATGCCGTACAGTGTGTTGCATGACACCTCCACTTCCCACACACACACACACACACACACACACACACACACACACACACACACACACACACACACACAGAGCTGTATTAATTCCTGGGATATGCAAGAGGAGGAGGAGGCGGAGGAGGAGGAGGTGGTGGAGGAAGAAGAAGAGTACGACTAGGAGGAGGAGGAGGAGGAGGAGGAGGAGGAGGAGGAGGAGGAGGAGGAGAAGGAGGAAGCTGGTTAGTATTCACAGGTCGTCTCTCGATTTAATTTTACGGCAAGCGGAGTCCCACATTGAGGATGGGCCAACTCGGCAAGGAATTCCTAGACGGATTTTCAATTTAGGATCAGATCTTCCTCTTGCAGGCAGCGGTGGTGCCACATACGCCCCGCTAAGCCTCCCCTCCACCTTCTGTTGCCCTTCCTCCTCTTCCTCTTCTTAGCATCTCTCTTCTTACCACCAGCAGCATCATCATCACCATCACCATCCCCTCCTCCTCCTCTTGGGTCTTATGGGAAATGTGGCAACGTTGCTCCTCCTCCCCCTCCTCCTCCTCCTCCTCCTCCTTCTCCTCCTCCTCCTCCTCTTCCCGGTATACTGTGTTTACCTCAGTTTTGTTGACACACTAGTCGGGCAAAGTCACGACCGTCTTTACTTATGAAAATGTCGAGTAATTAAGTCTTGGTTTTATGCGTTTTATTATCGCCTTCTCTCCCTTGCCTTGCTACCACCACCATCACCACCACCATCACCACCATCACCATCACCATCACCATCACCACCATCACCATCACCATCATCACCACCATCACTATCATCACCACCATTAATTATTGTGTCGATTTATCAGACCAAAAAAAGAAAAAGGAAAAACACAGTACCTACACTCCCTACACACACACACACACACACACACACACACACACACACACACACACACACACACACACACACGTCATGTTTTCTTTTTTTAGGCTATGAGTTGAGGCGCACATACCAAGCCAGCCGGGCCAATACGCTATAGATATTCATGTCTTTACCGCATGTGGCAGGAAAAAGGGTGTTATCTGTGTGTGTGTGTGTGTGTGTGTGTGTGTGTGTGTGTGTGTGTGTGTGTGTGTGTGTGTGTGTGTGTGTGTGTGTGTGTGTGTAGGTAGGTAAAGCAGCATCCTCCTCCTCCTCCCTTTTACTCCACCACACACACGCAACACACAGAGAGAGAGAGAGAGAGAGAGAGAGAGAGAGAGAGAGAGAGAGAGAGAGAGAGAGAGAGAGAGAGAGAGAGAGAGAGAGAGAGAGAGAGAGAGAAGTATGGTCAAGCCTGAACACAAAGATTATACACTGAAACAGAATAATTATAAACACTAACACACACACACACACACACACACACACACACACACACACACACACACACACACACACACACACACACACAC
>JAXIVD010001059.1:7500-42500 GCA_036785275.1 Cancer borealis
TCTCCGTTAAATCTACATAATTTAGCGAAACTACATATCATGCATAACACAGTGATATACTTCGTCACCCGTACATTTTTCAACACACATACGTACACTAACATACATACATACATTCATACATACATACATACATACTAGGCATCATGGATAAACAGTTTAACAACCCTACTAACTTTTGAGGCTAAAGCTAACTTATAATATATAGGAAACTTCAAAAATAATCATGGGCATAATATAAGTACACAATATATATAAACATAACTATCATTATCATTTCCAAAAGTTAAGTGTGTCCATTTACCTGTCCATGTATCTCGGTTGGGAAATGGACGTTAATTACTACACAGGTGTCAGGCAGTCTTATGCACTTGCACTGGCGTTATTGTTTTTATCTTTATGAGGCCGTGGACCCCAGACTGGAACACTTGGCTCAGGGGACAATGACCCCAGAGTGCATCCCCTGAATCTATAACAATCTATTGACAATTAAGTTCGTCTGAGCAACTTAATCCTTCGATGCACCGACGACACAAAGGTTGGATGATGATTAACTGTCTCTGTAACACGACTAAGTAAAGTTTCTTGAGTACTGCTAAAGCGTAGTCACATACGTGGAAAAGGATCGAACAAAATATAATGTAATATTCAAAACAGGAATCAAGAACAAGAATTATGACCAATCAAGACTTGGTCGGCCTCGCGTAACAACAGCATGGCGACTGGTGATTGATATTAGTAGCACGGTGACTGATGACTGACGTTAGCATGGTGAGTAAGTACTTGGTGCCAGTCTAGTAGTGCTTCAGTGGTACACACACACACACACACACACACACACACACACACACACACACACACACACACACACACACACACACACACACACACACACCGCCCATTTGTCATATAGCCACAAATAAGTACACCACACGTTCAACCTTGTTATTATCGTTATCAATAGTATGAAATAATAACAGTCGCCTCGTCCAGAATTAGGTATAGTGAATGAAACTGCGTCTTCAGTGCTTCAAAACAAAGGTATTGGTTATGCTAAAAGGGGATCAGTCCCTCCCCCTGACCCCTGCCTCTGATTACGGTCCTGTGTCTGCCTAGTGTGGATAAAAAGACATCAAAACACTGATCTTTTTCAACCAATGTCGTGCAATAAATCTCACTGACTCACCAAGGCTAGTATGGGAGCGCTTAA
Organism: Cancer borealis; assembly: GCA_036785275.1. Lineage (NCBI taxonomy): Eukaryota > Metazoa > Arthropoda > Malacostraca > Decapoda > Cancridae > Cancer > Cancer borealis. The sequence goes on from JAXIVD010001059.1 coordinate 8,711, forward strand.
GTACCCGCCGCACGATAATTACAGTATCTACACACCAATGGAAAGGCTGTAACAAAATATTCATTATGATATACAAACTGCTTCTAAAGGATCCCATTCTATAGTATGAAATTCAGATTTTGTTGTCAGGTGTTATACTTATACATGATACTACATAACTAGGCTTGTTAAATTCGCACTACTATTATACTCACAAAACAGTAGATCACACGAAACAATAATTCATAACTATATCAATAAATAAATACATACATACATAAATAAACTGCATTACAACTAAGTGAATTGTGTTCATTGGTTAAAGTTATCCCAAATCGGTATAACTAAAAATTTGAATGATAAATTTCACGTATACCAACTGAGCTCGTTCCAAAACTAGAGTGTGGCTGCCCATTTCCTGGTTTACATTTTGACTGTGACTAAAAGCGTTTTCTACGGGAGAGAAAATGAGTATTTCGCTTGCAAGAGGTCACTTTCCTCTTGCTATACCGCGCAGAAAAAGCTCACGACATGGTAGCGGCTGATATAAACAAAGTACACGGCGCTACACTGAAGTTTCTCGAATGATATTATGCTGGATAATTTTTAATTCATTTGATTCTTCTTATTCATAGCATTCTTCCAGCTCCTCAGAGAGCAAAGAAGAGCAAGCATCATCGTCATGTCCTCTGTTTATCGCATGACGAGGAGGTAGTTTAAGGATGATTGAATAACCTCTCCCCTGAACCACGCGTCTAGATATCGTATAGTTCTGCTAGGGTTAACGAGAGCACTAGTTATCTTACCAAGCAGCTGCCGTGACCTACGATTGAATTTGCAACCTTTAAGCCATTAGGAGTATCAATATCATGTACTTAATAGTCATGCAGCTCATTTAGCGGTAAAGAGACAACAGCTTTGTAGAAAAGCAACATGGCGCACGGACTACAATTGTGTAAACGTTCGAATGTATATAAAGTTGTGACAATATACTATACTTAATTACACGACACAGCCTCACTTATTTTATTTACGTTTTTATCATAAGATATCAAAATAAGAAAATAGTTTAATTTTGATGATATTACACTGTTATAATTTTTTTTATTGGAGCAGAAAACAATGTTACGTCAGCCGAACGCAAAAAAGTGGCGGGAAATTATTCTGCTGAGTAAATAATTACTTTCAACCCAACCTTTTAATTTGTTATGAAGTAGATAGTATATACATATGCCTATAACTAATAAAAACTTGGGAAAAATTAACTGGGTGGCTAACCGAAGGTTTATTATACAGTAGCTATATAACCACTTTGACACTTTCCCTTTAACCCTTTCCCTTTAGCCCTCTCTTTACTGTGAAATAAGATAATAACAATGATAACTTGAAATAAATACAAAAATAGTAAACTTACCCTATATGTTCTATTGCTGTTGATAAGGTCATGGAGTGTGTGTTAGGTAGCGGGGCCTGTGGTGTTAAATAGAGGCTACAGGATGAACACAGTATTATTTGAAACTCTAGAATTATACCATACTGACAAATTAAATCACAACACAATATAGGTGACGTAGTACAGTGTAGTAAAGCGAGAACGTTGTATAGTCGCATCTACACTTCTGCTTCGCGACAATCTTCATACGTAAATATATTGAAGAGGAATAGATTTATATTTTTTACAGTTATGTCTCTTTTAGTGTGAATGAGAAAATAATATATTCAAAGAAGGGCCTTGATAAATCACATGAATTAGATAATGAACAATCTAGAAGAAACTATTACATTGTGGAACTGATAAACCCTGCGTATTTTTGGATTTATTACGCAACAAACTTTATATCTACAGGATATGACTTGCCGTAAGAAGCTATTACCTCATACAACCCTTAAGTGTTCCTATTTTCTGCATTTGAGTCACATACAGATATATAACAGATACATAATAGAAGGCAACGCATGTCGAGTATCTCTTGTTATTTTTCGCGCGCTTTCTCAGACTCGTAGGGTGAAGTTTGTTTACATGGTGAAGGGCAGACGCTGTTGCATTGGTGATAACCTTCAAAGTTTGGTGATCAGCTATGGTGAGTGTTGGTGAGGCATAGTACAACTTGTTACTGTTAATGCATAGTTCACCTAGCTGCCTTACTAAGCAAACGCATCATTCACACTCAAGTTTGTAAGGTGTTGAGATATTGGAACGTGCAAAAAGTTAAAGGGAACGAGTGTCAGTTTCGGGATGCTTATTTACTTTACTTACTTTGATTACTTGGAAGAGTCTTGAGGTCACTGCCTCAGAGCCTTGCTGATGCACTGCTCCTGCTGAATACCGTGTCCCTTCTTAGGTTCACTTGGTCAGCTATTACATGGACTTACATGCTATTGAATTGGATGCCGCCCTGTACAGTCAGGTCTTCTTCTTCTTCTTTTGTCTCCGGTCCACACACACACACACACACACACACACACACACACACACACACACACACACACACACACACACACACACACACACACCTTAGCTTACCTGGTTGGCTCCCTTGCATTACGAAGTATAGCACTAGGTAAGCAGAAGGCTGTAAGAAATAGCTAGAGGTGAGAGCCCAAAGCTGCTGGTGTGCCAGACCAAGTGATGTACGATCTACAATACTGTCTCAAATAATAATGACTGGATTGTAAAATAGTAATGATTAGATTGTAAATAGCTAGTTTAATGCTCAGGATGTGGTATAGACCAATGATGCACAGACTACTTTCAGTTTTCAGCTAGTAATGAGGGATCATGTTCTGCTTGTCACAATACAACACCTTACATAATATGGTCAACAAATTTTAGCAAGTTTTTTTTTTTTTTTCTTTTTAGGGCTGAGACAAGACCTTTAGTGACAAAAAAAGGTGGTGTTAAGATGGAGGCGCCAGTGAGTCCAGCATCATCTACTTTTGATACATTGATGGATACAGATTCTGATGCCAGCTCAGAATTTGATGACATCTATCAGGATTTGGACAACAATGCTGATGGGAACTCAGAGACGGAGGAAGTGAATGATGCTGACATATTTCAAGAGCTTGGCCAGATTGCAAGTGAAGAAAACCAATCATCAATTTGTAAGACGAGTTTTGAGTTTCAAGGGAACTTTTTGCAAGACCGACAGAAACTTGAGTACCTGAATGAACAATCCTTAAGTGAAAGTACTGTTGGTAGAAGGACATCTGTTAATGACAATGATACCTTACCACATAACTTGTCACAGGTTAAAAAAGAACCTGCCAAGAAAGAAGAAAAAACTGAGGGTGTAGTAAATAATTCTGCATTTGTTGATGAGGGTGGAGAAAGTGAACGTTCACAAGATAGTTCTGTGAGCACTCGGACCAAAACAAAGAGGCTGTCTCAGAAGCACACAAGAGATAGTACTGGAAAGAAGAGTGCTGAGAAGCATTCTAAAAGTAGGAGCAAGAGTCGTCCTGTTGAGCATGAAGAAAGCAGAAAAAAGGAAAACAAAACACAACATTCTCACCAAAGTAAACTCGTTGATTTAGATTCGGATGCAATTAAAAATAAAGACCTACATTTTGTTCTCTCACGTGTCATGAAAAAGCCAAGCGGCCCTTCAGAAACCAAAGAAAATTACTCGTCTACCAAAAAGAATTGTGACATTCCCTCAAATCAACATCCTCCGCCTAAAGATGAAAGGAGTTTGTGTTTGAATAAGCCAACAAATGACATCAGCTCAGTGAAAAGTGGTCAGAGTCAAAAGAACTGTAGAGAGAAAATGAATACATCTAAACAAAATGACAAGAAACGCACTTCAGTAAATATAAAGGAAGAAAAGGAAATGGCTTCTGAAGTACAAGAGGGAACAACAAATGATGGAGGGGATGCAAGGAGACTGGCAACAAGGATTAAAGAGTTGGCTGCAGCACCTACACCTGAACCAAAAGACAAAGCCCCAAGTAGTGTAATACAAAACATAATGATGATGGCTGGAGGTTACCATCGACCCGCTGCTTCAGACTTCATGAATGTGGCCACAGATACATCCACCACAAAGAAAACAAAACAACATACAATCCAAAATAAAAGTAAACAGGAAGACCAGGATAACCAGCTTGATTTGTTTGAAGACTTTCTTGTTGGTCAGGACAGAGATGAGGTGAGTTATCCTTCTTTTTTTGACATTTTTGATAATCTGATAGGTTTGATAATATTCACTGATAGCCTCTGTAGTAGTACCTCCCATTGCTTACATTTAGTTATGGAAGGATAGTTCATAATATAGTTATGGATGTCTTGATATATATAGATGGATGTGTTACCTGCTGTGAGACGGTTCTCCAATTCAAGATCCGAGTACGAACTTAGTTATGTTACGCCCGTCAATCTTTTTTGGATATGAGAAAGTATGAAATTTATGTCTCCTTGCCAGAGACAGTCAGTTTAGAACCCTGTGATAATAGCAGAAGTGATAGCTTGATGCATGGTGACAGTGATGGCTTAGTAGATAGCTAGTATCATAAGATATTCATTTTAAAACATTAACTAAACCAATGGCATCAATTTCATACCTGATGCAGCTTCTGAAAGAAATAACCAAACTGAAAGAGGAACGGGAAAGGCTGCAAGAAAGCCTTAACACCTCACAAGAGCGATGTTCAGGCTTGGAGAAGGACAACGAGACCCTTCTGAGCAACGTGTCGTCTCTGTGGAAAACCTCCATGTCACAGATACGACAGAAGGCCAATGAGCTGGCCACTGTGAAGAGAGAGTAAGTGTACATGGGAGGGGTAATCAGGCCTTGCAAGATTAATATTATTTTTATACTTTACATGAGATATTTAGAATGTCAAAGTTTAATTCACTATAATCAAGTTTTAAAGGATAACGTCATACTGTTTAGTAATTTATATTCTTATGTAAATAGTGTATGACATTAGATTCAATATTAAGACAAGTCTTTCAGCATGGTGGAGGTAATGAATGAACAATTCCACTTTCATACACTGTTGTCGAGATTCTGTTGTTGCTATTAACATTTGAGAGAGAAGGAATTAATGCAGGTAGACATAAGACATTATATTTCATTGCTCAATATACGTTAATATGAACATTAATTCAGTTTATGCAAATTAGCAATCAGGGTAACCTTGCCTTCACTCACCTCATTATAAGACCTGTAGATAATTAGTTATATAGTAAAGGAGAAGGAGTTAGTATTATCATTACACCTTGACCAGTTCCTTACCCTTTCCTACCTGGAGTTCATACTGGGTTCCCGTTGTAGGAAGGAAGCCATTATCTTCCGGCGAGCCATGCGTCAAGTGCCTAAGGATGAGTTGGATCGCATTGCCTCACACATTGCTGCCTACAACAAGGAGGAATTTGCAGTCTTCTTTAACGTTAGTCTTCCTTTCTTTTGTTGACTTAATGTATGATTACTTAGAAGTATTCAAGTAATCAGAAGAATGTTTGTACGAAGAACTATAAATATAAGGAAAGAAGCATAACAAATATAGGTTAAAAGTTCAAGAGTTTATTTTTGATTCAGAGTTATGTTACAGACCCTAAAGGAAGGAAAGGACGAGAAGGAATGTATGTGCTCTAAAGGCACACCCAACCCAAGGAGGCATGAGAGCGTGGCCCAGAGGGTGATGCAAGCTACAAGGGGGACACGCCTCAGCCCTTCCTCCGATGGTGAAGCTCAAACACTCAAAAGTCTACTAGGGAAGAAGGGCGAGACAGTCACACACTCAGAAGAGAAACCCAGAAAAGGGGGTCAAGCCAGAGAATTCAAACACAATCCCAGGTCATTAAGGTTCCCACAAGAGGATGCGAGACCAAAGCCTGAGGTGACCAAGTCTATTTGGGACCGACTACAAAGAAAACCTCTAGATAGGAGAAAGACAGCCATTGAAGATCAGGGAAAGGGAAAAGGAACAGACACAGAAGAAGATGATCATACAAAGGAAGAAAGGGAGAGGATCAGCGGTAATGTAGAACGCCAAGGCAGAAGGGAAATAAAATGGTCAGAAAACGATGATAATAGTAAGAAAAAGAGTGTGTTCTCCAGATTAAGTATTAAGAGAACCATTACTAATCAAGAGGAAAAAGCCAATGTTTCTGATGATGATCGTCTTGGTGTTACAACGCAGCTGTCTGAAGATATAACTCCAAACACTGAAACACAAGGGAAGATGGAAAGGAAGGATCAAATTAAAAAGACGCTGACCTTGAGTGATAAGTGTGTGAAGAAAACAAGGCCAATTGAGAAACCCGAGGATGAATCTCTGAAAAATAGGTCGTCCTCAAGCCTTCAAGTTTCTTCGAGTAATGAGTTGGCTGATCCTCCAAGCATCACCATGAGAAATAGGCCATCCTCAAGCCTCCAAGTTTCCTCGAGTAATGAGTTGGCAGATCCTCCAAGCATCACCATGAGAAATAGGCCATCCTCAAGCCTCCAAGTTTCCTCGAGTAATGAGTTGGCTGATCCTCCAAGCATCACCATGAAGCCAGACAGAATGGGTACACGTTTATCTACACTCATACTACCTCGTACCCAACAATTACAGGGTAGAACAGGATGTCATTCGGATGATGATGAGGAGATGTTAAGTAAGACATTGTTTGGCCAAAGGATGAGAAATAGGCTGAACAAGGAAAGACAACAGGGACTAAGTTTGTCTTCTCCATTTGCTCCAAGTGTACACAAGAGCTTACCAAAGATACCTGTAGGGACTGCATTACCTCACAAGCAGATGACAACACAACACAATGCCAAACCAACTACCACTACTAGTCTTCCTGAGTGTGTAAGTGAGGACAAGGTTACTAATAAGTCTGGTGGAGGGAAAATGAGACAAGAATTGCATGAAGATGAGAGAATATCAGAGAAGAAAGACACCAAAGAGTTGAAAAGAAAACAAGCCTTGACGTACAAGGAATATAAGGAACTAAAGAGTAAAAATGTTGTGAAACGAGAGGCAGAGGCTTGTAAATCTTCAGAGTGGACAAGCCAAAGGCAAAATGTTAATGAAACTAACAGTAAAAAAGAAAAAGAAATTAGAAAAAATAATGCAGGAAGTCAGGGAGAGATTCATAAAGATAATGTAGAACAGTTTGAAAAATTTGAGAGAAATGTTGAAGGTGCTAATAGTGAGCTGGTGATGGAAGACAATAAAAAGAATGTGGTAATGGAAAATAAAGAAAAACAGGATAATCAGATGGAAATATTAGACATGGAAGATATTGACAGCGAGGAAATTAACTCTGCAATTCTATCCTTGGCCAAACTTAGAAGTGCATTTGTTGGTCAGGAAAAGAAGCCGAAAAACAAGAAGCAAAAGAAAGTGAAGCATCTTACCAACCTCTTTGGGGACGAACATGTAAGTGAAGATGATGAACTGATTGGTAAGGAAGACAGTAAAGAAAACCAAGGGTCAGACATTCATAGGAAAGTCTTACCAAATCAAGAAACAGCTGATAAACAACACACTGAAAGGAAACTTGAAAAAGAATTATGCATGTCACAAAATACAAACAGAGATACAGAGTTGCATACAGTGGTCGAGATCCCACAAAAACAAGTGAAGGATGATCAAAAGAGACCAAGACGAGGAATAATTAGTGGCAGAGTGGATAATATAGATGACATAGATACAGTTACTACTAAGGAACATCCAAAGAGAAAAGAAACAAGTAGAATCACCCATCAAGCTAAGAAATCACATGTCACTGAGAAGGTGGAGCATAAAAAATTACAAGAGAAAAAGAAAAATGTCTCTGAGTTAGATATAGATCATGAAATCAAAATGACAAAGAAAAGCCAAACAACATTAACCAGTACTGAAGATCATGATGTTATGCACACTAAGAAACATACCAAAGAAAAATGTAAAAACAAACACTCATCAAAACAACTCAAAGAATCAGACACCAGTACTGTGGAAAAAATAAATTCAGAAGAGAGACACGAAAGTAATCACAGATCTAAAAAACACAAGAAAAAGTCCAGAGATGAGAAATTGAAACCTAACAAATCAGAAGAACATAGAATACAGGAAACAGAGGAGAGTGTGTCATCAAAACAAAACCAAAATGGAAAGCAAGTAAAAACCACAAGCAAAGACGACAATAAGAAGAAAATTGATGCTGATAAAACTAATGATAAAGAAAAATCTGTTGATAAGGCTAAAGATAATTCCTTAGAGCAGAAGGAAGATGATGATGATGACATTCTCACAAGAGTCCTCAACCCTAACATAGATGAAGAAACGAGTAGTGGTGAAGAGGCGGAAGTAGATGTAGTTGACTCAGACTCAAATGAAATCCAAGATAATATATTAGTAGAGCAAGAAGCCATGAAGGATACTAAACAACAGGAACAAGAAAATGATAAACAAACCAAAGATGAAGAAAGTAACGAAAATAACAGTGTAAACAACAAGAATGAAGATGATGAGGAAGAAGAGACAGATGTAAGTAAAAATAACATGAGAGAAGAGCAATATTCCACTTCTGAAAACATACACAAACCAACACAAGATGAAAATGATGCAGAGTGTCAGGATGATCTCACAAGTCAAATAGAAGTCACTGCTGCAGATCCAATTGATGATGCCAATAGAGATAGTATTGATGACCAGGACAATGATATTTTGCAAAGTCTACTGGGGACAAATTATACCGAGGACAGCCTCTTTTTATCAGAGGAGGAGTTACTGTACGATGAAGGCAGTGAAGAGGAGGAGGAGGAGGAGGAAGTAGAGGAAAGAAGCACTGTACCTCATCATGAAACTAACAACAGAAGTGATAGTACTGGTAAGAATGATAATGTGAAAAGCAGAGTACAGGAGGAAACAAAATTAGAACAACATATTAAACCCAAGGAACAACATGAAAAAACAACGAGAATACACGACCAGGACAAAAAAATCAATATCACAGAGAAGCTCAGTTCTCCGCTAAGGTCTGGAAGGGAGAGAGAACAAGATAGCACCAAGAACAAGCCACAAGGGAACACCGGTAGCCAAGACAACACAGACTTACCAAGTGTAAAGAAGCAATTAAGAAGCAGGCTATCCACCCCTAAAACAAGTGAGAGGCTAAAGCACAGCAGGAGTCCATCTAACACTCCATCACCCCAGAAACGCAACCTTACTAAACCCTTCGGTGGTAGGATAAAAAAGATTTCCCAAAGTCCTAGCAGCAAGGGTTACCAGGGGATGGAGGAGGGTGTGAGTCCCTTGATGAGTAGAGAAGAGATCCGCCAGAGTAAACGAGGGGAGAAGCAAGATCCAAAACATTCCAGGAGTGAAATTGAAACTCCTCCAAGATTAAAGGCAAGAAAGAAAGATATGACAGAGGAGTGCGGCAGAAACAGGGAGCCGCGCAGCCCTCAGGTACTGCTGTCACAAAACAGAAAAAGTCCACCTAGTCTAAGGAAGGGTGCACAAACCTCTAGGAAAAGGGGGAGAAGTGAATCATCAGAAGAGTGGGGCAAGAAAGATCGATCTCCCAAAATGAAAGGTGAAAGGAGCTCACCTAGGCAGAGAGAAGCAGGAGACAAGGAAGAGCCACTAAGGAAGAAGAGTAGAGTGTCGGTAAAGAGTCGCCTTTCCCTACCACCTATAAGCGATGAGGAGAACATGACTAGACCAGCAATGTGGCAGGAGATTGAGAGAACAAGGAGGATGAGCTCAAGACTAAGGAATCAGACCCATGTTGATGATCCCATGAGAGAACCGAGATGGCAAAGTGGGACACAACATACTTCTAAAAACCCAGAGACTGAGAAAAAACTCTCATCTAGCTCTGTTCCTGTTGATACTAAGTTACTACAAAGCATTCTGACACAGTTTCCCTCTAAATTTACGGATCAGGAAGGCGAAAAAGAGGAAGGAGAGTTAGATGATGAGGATGAAGAAGTAAAAGATGGAAAAAAAGAAGATAAGCATGCAAAGAAGCCTAAGAAGTATAATAAGACACGTGACACAGATATTAAGAAGATGGATGGCTTTGAGAGGCTACCGGGTAAATCTAAGGAATATTATAGTAAAGGGGAAGGCTTTGAAAATATCACAAAGGTCAAAAAACACGGCACAGGTAAAAGTAATGTGCGTGTTGCCAGTAAAGATAAACAGGATCTAAAATCATGCGAGACAGATAAACAAAACATTTTAATCTCTACTAATAACGAAGATCTTCAGCACAAGAATACAGATTTCCAAACAGTCACATCAGATAGGACTCAAAACAACGAGATGAGGCCAGACAAGGAACAATACACAACATTCGGCACGGAAGAGGAAAGTGATCTTGGGTTCAGCTGTATCCAAACAAGAGATAAGACTGAGAAGCAGCAGTGTAACCAAACCAAACCTGTTACACGCAGGACTAAGTCACCCATCAAGGAAGCTTTACAAGACCAAAGAATTGATCAAAACAAAGTAAAGGGAAGAAGGAGCTTACAGTACCCTTCAGAAAACAGGAAACAGGACCAGAAGCTGAGTAGGAGGAACTGTACACCAACAGATGATAATGCAACTTTCTACCCAGGAGATCTGTTCCAAGTGGTGCAGTTGAAGGCAAAAAGTAAACTTCTCCCAGACATGTCAATATCTTCTGTTTCCTCAGTAAGTGATGACACCATAGATTTGATGGTGAAGCAACACAATGAAAAGTTTTCTGCTGATCTCACTGATGCCAGTGACGACTCCGAGACTTCCCTCCTCAAGTACATAGCTGATAGTGACGATGAAGAGTGTGAGCAAGATGATAAAATTACGGAGGGTGATGATTTAAGTAATATGGAAACAAAGGAAATAGTTACCAGGGAAAGTAAAATTAAAGGGAAGACTCAACTTAAGGATAAAAAGAAACAGTCCAATCTTCTTGATAAGGATTTAGTTGGAGACGAGAACCATACGATCACTCACGATTCTAACATTTCCTCACAGACAGACAAGGTCATTACTATGGAAAAGGTGACTCCATACCACAAGGACACGAGTGAGTCTACATCACCAGATAGGTGTGGGTCAGAAAACGTGTTAAGTCCTCATACTTCTGACAGCACTGAAAGCATTAACAAGGATACTCGTGTCCATTCACCTGTCAGCATCACACATCTTTCCAACACTAAGGAGGAAGAGGAGGAGGAAGAGAAAGAGGAAGACAATGAGGTCACCACTGCCTGCCAAAACAACACCATTAATAATGATGTGGATGAACAGGACCAACTCAGCTCCAGTGACAATGAAGACTCCGAGATAGATGTCAAAGGCACTGATGATGAAAACGATGAAGAACCTGAACACACGAACAATGTAGCTGAAAATAATTATGAAAACATTCCTGATTATCATCCCAACACGAGGGAACCTGAAGATGACACAGAAGCCGCGGTTTTACCTGAGGAAACCAAACTCATTACAGAGCCCGAGAAAGCTGAGGATGACTCTAGCAGCTCTGACGAATCTGACAATGACTGCCAATGTAGTAAATGTGACAGTAGTAGCAGCAGCAGTAGCAGTAGTAGCAGCAGCAGCAGTAGTGGTAGTGATAGTAGCAGCAGCTCAAGTTCTTCAGACTCAGAGATGAATGACACAGTATTGGATGAAGTGGATGGCATTGAGAAGCCTATGCATGAAGGTGAAAATATTGCAGCATCAGTTAATGAGGCAGTAATGGCGTCACAGTCATTAGACCAGGAATCCAGTGAACAAGTGATTGGAATTACTCAAGAGTCAGCTTCTCCCATAAAGCATGTATGTAAGACTCCAAAGAAAACACCAAAGAAAACTTCCATTCGAGCTCACATGACAGAACTGAGTGAGTCATCAGGTAGTACAATAGCCTTGAAGAAGACACCTAAAAAGTCTCCTCGCAAAAAAACACCATGCAAAAAATCTAGTAAGGATCTTCAAGCAAGAACACCAAAAGGCAAAAAGGTCCGTGCATCCCTTCATGTTAGCATAGAAGAGAAGTCTCAGGACATCTCTCCCTCCTTCTCAACTGTAAGTGAAAATTTTCATGACTTTTTTGAACCTGTTGAGAATTATATGAATGCAAAACCCAGTACCAGTCAGACAGATCCAGATGATAGTGGCAGCCAGACCTCCCTCAGAAGGTGGTCATTACAGCAGACACAATGTAACACTTCTACTCCTCAGTCAAGGAGTGATTTGTCTTTCAACGAGAGTCCTATCAAACAGAAGGTTACTCCTTGTTCAGACTCCGTTATTAAGAAAACTTTCCAACTGAGGCAGAAAATCAGTCCTTTAGACTCCCTTTCTTCCATAGGCAAAACATACCACTTGAAAAAGAAAGTTTCTCCTAAGCCACTGAACAAGAGTCCTATCAAACAGAAGGTTACTCCTCACTCAGACTCTGTTATTAAGAAAACTTTCCAACTGAGGCAGAAAATCAGTCCTTTAGACTCACTTTCTTCTGTAGGCAAAACATACCACTTGAAAAAGAAAGTTTCCCCTAAGCCACTGAGTAATTCAGCTCCATCTATGCCCGTTATTGATGCTGTTGATCCTGGCAAAGGAAGATCACCGAGTTTAGGTCCCAGTCCTGGCCGCACTACTCAGCTTTCTTGTTCAGATTCCTCTAATGTTATATCAGTTGTGTACACCAGTAAGAGAAATGCAAGTCAAGTACCAAAGAAAACTAGCATCAAGACTCCCAAAAAGGTTACCCCGGAGGCAGTCACTACTCCCATAAAGGAAAAGCCAATTCCTACTAAAAAGAGGCAGTTATCCGCAACCTCTGTTCTGTCCAACGTGAGAAACCCTGCAGGTAAGAGGATGCGGATGATCTCGCCAGCTATGTATGATGGAGCATCCCCAAGAAAGCTTTTTAGAACAGAAGATGAAATTAACGAGAAAGCAAACTCTTCTTCACAGTCGAGCTCAGAGAGCGGCTCAGGTTCCCCAGAAAATCATAGTAAGAGCAGCATCAGTATTGATCTTGTTCAAGTGCAAATCCGGCGAGCCAAGAGACAACTTAACCTTCGGTTATCAAATTCACCCGTGCAGCACATCTCTATGGGCAGACAGTCTCCTGGCTACAGAAAGGGTGTAGAGAGTAAGACACTTCATGGTGATGCCTCTCAACAGGGAAGGAGCATCAAACCAGTAAAACAAAAGGAAAGTAACAGGACGGGACAAGTTCTTCGTAGAAGTCCAAGAAAACCCAAAATGCCGTCTAAGCTGAACATGTAGTACAAATTTTCTGTTTGTGGTTCTCTTGCAGACAGAATTTTTAATTTTTTTTATGTGAGTATGTGATGTGTGTCGCTCATTTGACAATTTCTTGTCAGTCTCAAATTTTTTGTTCGAGTCATTTGTCACACAAATTTTTTGTACAGTCATTTCAAATGTAAATAATAAGTTTGTATGAATTTTTGAATGTGGAGTTTCATTTACAAAGATTGTATCTATGATACTAGTGTAGTCTACTCTGGTGCCTGTCCCTAGAAACTCCCTTGAAGGGATGGCCAGTTACACCTGTCCATGCAACTCATCCTTGTACATTCCAGACATATTTCTCTCTCTCTCTCTCTCTCTCTCTCTCTCTCTCTCTCTCTCTCTCTCTCTCTTAATGGGAAATCGCACTGACTGTCCTGTTATTACATAGCTTTCCTCCTTTTTAGATGACCAGTGTTTCTACGTCTTTTAAACAACACGTATAACCTTCACTTCACTGGAGATCTTGACTGCTGCCGCTGCCGTACCGTGTCATGTTTTGAAACACTGAGAAATTGAGGAAGTAAGTAACCATGAGACTTGCTTGACTTGTGGCCTAAAGGTTGCAAGTTCAATCCTGGCTCACAGCAGCTTTTTGGTGAGAGGATTATTGTTCTCTTGTTAACCCTAGCAGAACCATATGGTCTATATTTACCTAGTTCTGGGTGACTTTAAATTATTATTATTCAAACTATTTGAAATGTGTCTTGAAACAATCTAATCTTATGACAGATGTGACATGTTTTCCTGTGTGCTGCTGGTGTGTGGTGTATGGGTGTGTGTGGTGCAAGGTGTGTGGTGTGTGGTGCGAGGTAATGGTTGTGCTGACATGCAACACATTCATGGGTAAAAGTCTATTATATAGAGTATAATATCCACCTGGTGATTCTTTTTTTCTTTAGTACATTTCATAGTCCAGCAAGTAAAATTGCTTAATTTGAAAATCATAAGTTAACTTTATTAAAAAATCTCCACACCATAAAACAAGAAAATACAATAAATAGTCACTAAATTAAAACCTACAAGGTACAGTTATCTCAGCCATCAAGAAATCATAGAAAATTAATAAATACGTCAAAGACAACAGCATCTTTATATCAAATACCAACTCGCATGCCACAGTCTTGGAGGCGAGTGATGGGAGGCTGACCCGTTAAGGAAGGGGTTGTCCCGGGGAATTGCTGGGACATTTCCATGGGAGGACACAGTATGGGTGTGAGGACTCAGGGTTAAAAAGCAGTGGATGAGGACAAGAACGGTGTAAGAGACGGCCATCCCCTGTACAATAGTAGTAGTGCTTGCAGCATCCACGACATGCTGGATAGTATCCCTCTTTGTCACATCGACCACTGGCCGGCTCATTCTGGGAACAGTCTTGTTGTCGCACACACACAGGATAGCGAGGGTCCGTGTTGAACACAAGGCCTCCAGGGCACTTTGCTTCCACTGGCCAGTACTCGTCACCGGCGGCCTCACACTTTATGAAGTCTGAACAACAATTGTGGCAGCGTGGGAAGCTTCCATGGTGGCGACAGGTGGTGGTGTTGAGAGAAGGACCTTTGACAGCTGGGTCGTATGGACAGTCCTGAGGAGGCACACAGTATGGGTAGTTGGAGACTGTGTTGAAAACGAGCCCCGGAGGACACTGCTTTGTGGCCTTTACCAATCGTCCGGCCTCTTGGTAACAGTGTGTGTAGAGTGGTAGGCAGGTGTTACTCTTGGCAAAATAGCCTGCATGAGTGCATTCATTTGTATTCAAATGGCCAGCATTTTCCTGCCCCAGAGATACTTGAGTGTTGCTTGAGGGGCAGGTCACCACGCAGGCAGCCTTGTCACTACATTGCAGGCTTTCACGGTCAAAAACAGGCCATTCAAAAGGACACTGAACACGCGCGGGGTCTACACTCCCATGCAGACCTAAACAAGAATAGTAGAAGCGGCAGTCCTTAGGGTCAGCAGCCAGTCCACCTTCCTTCACACACTGCGGCGCACACACATCCACTGTCAATGTAGGATCTTCTATCAACGGAATTTGGTCAGGTACAGAAGTGTCACCAACTGATGCAGAGGGAATGTTTGTGGTGGTGGTAGTGGTTTGTTCAGGATCAGCAGGTGTATGGGTGGAGGGGACTGTGGTGGGTGCACTGTGGTTGGAGCAAGGTTGATAACACTCACTCTCAGCCACACACCGGTTCTTGCCCAAATGGAAGACCGGTGTGTGTTTTGGGCATGTGGCATGGACAGGTCGTGGTGCTAAACTATCAAGGTAGACACATGCAAAATAGCGATGGCAGTCTGAGAGGTCGGGCAGCAGGATTCCCGCCTTGGAGCACTGTGGCAATGACTCACACTCTGCACTGCCTGAGGTGGTGCTGGGACTTGCACTGCTGTTTGAGTCTTGGGTAATACTTGGGTTGTGGGTGATGCTTGAGCTTTCTGCTGGGGTGTTAGTCGGACTTGTGGTAGTGGCACCCTCAACAGTGACAACAGCGGCGTCTGTGGTAGGTAGGTGTATGATAGTGTCAGCACATGTAATTATACATGGTGCAGCTTTCTGGCAGCTGTAGGATGGCAGATCAAAGATGGGACGATCATCCGGACACTTGACGCGGCTGAGGTGGTGCTTCCCCTCCACCACCATGCACACATAGTAATGACGACAGTTCAGTGGGTCATGCACGATGGTGTTGTGGGAGGAACAGGTCGGCCGGCACAGTCCTGGCCTTAGTGTTGTGGTGGTTACTGTTGTGTCAGGGAGTGTTGTGGAGGTGTTGGGGGAACTAGTGACACCTGGAGTATTTGTGGAATTTTGGTTGCAGGTAATTTTGCATGTGTTTACCTGAGAACAGCTAGTGGTGGTGGAGTCAAAGTACGGCTGATGAGAGGGACACTTCATCCTGGTAGACACAAGAGGAGAACCATCCAGGCACATGTAATAATGATGACAGTCTCGAGGATCAGGTACTATGCTCTGTGGTTCCCCACATTGAGGCAAACAGGGATCACTAACCAGATGAGAACTCACAGTTGTGGAAGGATCATTAACATCAGCCTGAGGACACGCTAATTTACACTCTGTCTGTTCCACACAAACATTTTTACTGCTGTCAAAGAATGGTGTAGCTACTGGACACTTGGAACGGATAGGCTCAGGTGTGAGGGTGCCCATCAATATGCATAAATAGTAATGTTTACAATCAGAAGGATCTGGCACTTTGGTGTTAGGAATGATGCATTTGGGATGACAGGAAGGTTCTGGTAAACCCGAATCATCAGGTGTAGTAACAAGAGCTGAGGCATTACAAGATACCTTACAAAGTCCGCTTGCAGTGCATCTCCCGAGGGTCTGATCGAAGACAGGTCGATGTGGTGGGCATCTTATACGTCTAGGTTCTGGAATGACATCTCTGAGAAAATGACAAACGTAGAAGTAACGACAGTCTGACGGATCTGCCAACCAGGAGTCAGGAACCAAACAGACTGGCTGACAATCTACTGAAGTGGACGGTGCAGGTGGAGGGGATGGTGGGGCCTCAGGTGTGTTGGTAATGGAGGCGACTGTTGTTGTTGTTGTTGGGTCATCTTGTGTAGCAACATTGCTAGTGGGTGGGATGGTTATAGTCTGATTTTGAAACACAGCAACTGTAGCGAAGGAAGGGCAGCGAGACACACAGGCAGACTTCTCCACACACTCTTCCGCAGCGGAGTCAAAAGTGGGCCGTGAGCTTGGACACTTTACACGGATGGGATCAGGCCGTGAATCCTCCCTGAAGCGACATATGTAAAAGAATCTACAATTACGAGGGTCGGCTATTTTCATGTTAGGACGAGTACACGATATAAAGCAAGTTGGTGTAGCAGGCTGTGTTGTGGCATCAATACCTGCAGCAGTGGTAGCAGAGGAGGTCGTGGTTGTGGTAGTGGTGCCCGGTGTGGTGGTAGGACTGGATGGTGTTGTGGCACTGCTTGTAGATCCCGAAACTCCGATTGACGTGGTATCAGAATTTTCTACAGGACTTGGTGAGGGGTTTTGTTGAACAGTAGTAGAGATGGCTCCACCTGAATTCTGGGAACTATCATTATGTTCAGATTCCTCGGAGCTATTCTGAAGACCTGATGAACCACTCACGGGGTCTTTGGAATCACACAACACCTTACATTTGACTCCTCTGACACACATCTCCAACGTGGAACTGAAGACTGGCAAGCTGTCTGGGCACACAAATGAGTGGGGCACCAGCTTGCCATCCTGAGTACTAACACACTTGTAATACCGATTGCAGTTGTAAGGGTTTGGGAGCCGGACGTTAGCAGCAGGACAGGACACATCCCTATTGCAGTTGTAAGGAAGAGGAAGTGGTGTAAAATCGGGTGCGATTACGGAAGTAACACCAGTATTTGTGGCAGCGGCAGCAGAATCAGTTTTGGGGAGAGAGAAAGAAGGGAAGCTGTTAAAAAAAGTTGTGGAGAGTAATGAGAATGGTTTAGCAATAGTCGTCAAACCAATGGGAGGTTTAATTATGACAGGCAGGGTGAGTGTTGGGTTGAATAAAGGGGACAGGGTGAGGGTGGGCTTAGTTAAGACAATTGAGGACGCAGTATTTGGAAAACCAGGAATAATTATTGTTGGCTTGGCTATGGGAGGCAACTCAATGGTGGGTTTGGTGATGGTGATAAAGCCGAGCGAGGGCTTACCAATACTGGGCAGGATGATTGATGGCTTGGGGAAAGTGGGAAAGGAAGGTTTAGGGAAAGAGGGGAAGGAGATTGGGAATAAACTGGAAAGACCTGTCGGAACATAGGGAAAGGCAGCCACTGCGGAGGCTGAAGCCGTGTCTGCAGCCACCATATCCTCCGCAGACGAGGTTACAACAGCGTCAACGGAGGGACTTAGTGAAGGTATCCCAGCACCAGCGGAGGCGGCGGTGATGTCTGGGTTGTATGTGGTGAACGTGGCGACAGGGAGGGTTGCAGATGGCCGAGGAGTGAGTGATGACTGGTGGGTGGCAGGGAGGAGTGGTGACTGGATGATGGCTGGCTTGGTGTTGGTCAAAGTATTACTGGTGACAGGGATGATGGCAGGGAGAAGGACTGGTGACTGGATGGAGGCTGGTTTGGTGTTGATCAAAGAATTAGTATAAACAGGAAGAGTAATTGGTGACAGGATGGTGGCAGGGAGAGGGACTGGTGACTGGATGGTGGCAGGGAGAGGGACTGGTGACTGGATGGTGGCAGGGAGAGGGACTGGTGACTGGATGGTGGCAGGAAGAGGGACTGGTGACTGGATGGTGGCAGGGAGAGGGACTGGTGACTGGATGGTGGTAGGGAGAGGGACTGGTGACTGGATGGTGGTAGGGAGAGGGACTGGTGACTGGATGGTGGCAGGGAGAGGGACTGGTGACTGAATAGTGGCAGGGAGAGGGACTGGTGACTGAATAGTGGCAGGGAGAGGGACTGGTGACTGGATGGTGGCAGGGAGAGGGACTGGTGACTGAATAGTGGCAGGGAGAGGGACTGGTGACTGGATGGTGGCAGGGAGAGGGACTGGTGACTGGATGGTGGCAGGGAGAGGGACTGGTGACTGGATGGTGGCAGGGAGAGGGACTGGTGACTGGATGGTGGCAGGGAGAGGGACTGGTGACTGGATGGTGGCAGGGAGAGGGACTGGTGACTGGATGGTGGCAGGGAGAGGGACTGGTGACTGGATGGTGGCAGGGAGAGGGACTGGTGACTGGATGGTGGCAGGGAGAGGGACTGGTGACTGGATGGTGGCAGGGAGAGGGACTGGTGACTGGATGGTGGCAGGGAGAGGGACTGGTGACTGGATGGTGGCAGGGAGAGGGACTGGTGACTGGATGGTGGCAGGGAGAGGGACTGGTGACTGGATGGTGGCAGGGAGAGGGACTGGTGACTGAATAGTGGCAGGGAGAGGGACTGGTTTAGTGGTGATCAAAGTGTTAGTGGTGACAGGGAGAGTGGCTGGTTTAGTGGTGATCAAAGTGTTAGTGGTGAGAGTGGCTGGTTTAGTGGTGATCAAAGTATTAGTGGTGAGAGTGGCTGGTTTAGTGGTGATCAAAGTGTTAGTGGTGACAGGGAGAGTGGCTGGTTTAGTGGTGATCAAAGTGTTAGTGGTGAGAGTGGCTGGTTTAGTGGTGATCAAAGTATTGTTGGTGAGAGTGGCTGGTTTAGTGGTGATCAAAGTATTATTGGTGACAGGGAGAGGTACTGGTAACTGGAGGGTGGCAGTAGTACATGAAGTAGTGGTAGAAACAGTAACAGACGTGGTAGAAGTACTTGAGGTTCCTACAGTGTTTGGTTGAGAGGTGGTTGTTGTCACGGTTAGGTTGCACGGAGCTGGTGTGGTAGCGTCAGTGGTTGATTCTGGAGCTTCCGAGGTGATGGGGGGGAACGTGGTTGACGGTGGGGATTCTGTGGTTAAGTTTGGGTTTTCCTCAGTGGTAGAGAGTGAGGTGGAGGGAGTAGGAGTGGTAGAAGTGGTGGGTTTGGTGGAGGGTGTGGTGGTGGTGGGCTTGGTGGAGGGTGTGGTAGAAGTGGTAGTGGGCTTTTTGGAAGGTGTGGTTGAAGTAGTAGTGGGCTTGGTGGTGGAGGGTGTGGTTGAAGTGGTAGTAGGCTTGGTGGAGGAGGTGGTGGTGGGTGTGGTAGAAGAGGTAGTGGTGGAGGGCGTGGTGGAAGGTGTGGTAGAGGGTGTGGTGGAAGGCGTGGTAGAGGGTGTGGTGGAGGGCGTGGTGGAGGGCGTGGTGGAAGGTGTGGTGGAGGGCGTGGTGGTGGTGGTGGTGGTGGAGGGCGTGGTGGAAGGTGTGGTGGTGGAAGGAGTGGTGGTGGTGGAGGGCGTGGTGGAAGGTGTGGTGGTGGTGGTGGTGGTGGAAGGAGTGGTGGTGGTGGCAGGTTGCAGAGGTGGTGGCAGCTCAGCCACATGACACTCGTGGCCTCCTAGAACAATCTGAGTCCAGTTGGAGAAGATGTGGTGTTGTGGAGGACATGAGAGGCGGCAGCGAGCCCTTTGGGAGCACCTGCGGCGAAACCGATTGAAGACAGGAGTGGCAGAAGGGCAGGAGCATCGCGCCAGCACCAGCTCTTCCCGCAGCCTCTTGCACACGAAATAGTGACCACACGAACTCCTGTCCACGAGCATGGCACCATCACGAGGACAGCTCGGCATGCACAGGCCGCTGCGAGTCTGAGGCGGAGAAGAATGGAGAGTGACACACTGCATGACAAGTTGCTACTACAATTACAAGTGGTTAGATCTTAGGGTGAAACATTGTTGATATATATCATACTTTTTAAGTGTTGTGATATGTATCATTGCGACAAACTCACCATCTCTGCATCATACTCTTCG
The DNA here is from genome assembly GCA_036785275.1 of Cancer borealis. Classification (NCBI taxonomy): domain Eukaryota; kingdom Metazoa; phylum Arthropoda; class Malacostraca; order Decapoda; family Cancridae; genus Cancer; species Cancer borealis. The sequence continues at coordinate 29,298 of JAXIVD010001059.1, forward strand.
CTGTAGTCGTAGTCTTCGTAGAACCCGAAGTCCTCCTCTTCTTCCTCTAGAGGCATCGGAGAGGCCACACAAACCATCAACACCGCCGCCGATACCGCCACCACCCGCACTAGCCCAAGCCACACTCCCATCGCTGGCGACCCTCAACTGTGGCTGCCAGGAAGGTAAATACTCTACTTGTTTTTTGATGTCTTTATTACCTCGAGTGTGTTAAGGTTATTGAAATTTCATTCCTAAGATGCACAAGGAAGGAAGGCCTTAGTGTTCTGCAGATCGCGTTTCGCCTCCAGATGCTGCGTCACGTCAGCCTCTCGTCGAATCAATGCAATGGAACCTATTATTTATTTATCCATTTATTATATTTTTTCATAACTTACAAATTTATTTTCTAAGCACATATGTCAGAGTTTCCACTGTCAGTATTGTTTCTCTTTACGCGTCCACTCACTGTTTATCTGTATCAGCATTAACAAACTCAACGCTGCCTCATCTGGCTGCAGAGAAGAGGTTTACAATAACTGGACTGCATCCAGTGTCGTGTGTCTTCGGCGGGCGTCAATCGAGGTGGACTAAGGAAACGGTGGTGGTTCTCCCTGCTGGAGGCGCAGGAGTGTGATGACGGTGGTGGCTCCAGCAGGTGTCTCCGCAGGACATGTTTGTTCCTCCTTATGTACCCGATCCCCCCGGCCACTGACCCCGCCGCTGCCACTCACGCCCCCCCCCCCCCCTTGGTACACACACACACACATACACATGCACACACCGAGATGTCCGTCGACTCTTTCATTATTACTCTGAGATTGAAATTTATGTTCAGTATCGCGATGTTTCAGAAGTCACTCCATCTGCCCCTACTCACATACTCACACACACATACACACAGTCGCGCGCGCCGCATTCTCCAAAATAAGAGTTAAGCATTGGGCAGCAACTGAAACATTCACACAAACAAAAAGTTATCTGCCTATTGGTGGAGTATGAACCAATGAGGGATGGGCCGGTGCAGGCCAGCACACACAATGACTGGACGGTCCCGCTCAGCACTCAACGCACACCTTTTTTCCTTTTTTCCATCGTGTTCCATGCTTTTATTCACATGTTAATTAAGAATCTTATTTTTTATGACTTTCGTATCAGAAATCGCTGATAAGCTTTATATTTATACTTCTATACTGATTCTTAGCTTATAGAGGAAGGTTGTAGTCTAGTAGCAACTAATGCTCCTCCAGTGGCCCAGCGCGCACACACTACATGGGACGCTCACCCCCACACGACCTCAACCAGAACGGAACCTTTACTTTGGTGGGCTTTGTGCGTGATCGTCCCACCAATCTTATGACTTTGTTCCGGGAATTTCTGACATACCCTTGCATACTGTAATATATCATCTCCGTATTTGGAAAGCATCTGTATGTTTCAATTGGTGATATAATTTCGTATATACTTTTTAGCTTGCAATTATTAATTATTAGCTTAAATCTACAGTATAACGTGTTGTAATATAGTTATCATTAATCGTAGTGGAACACAGACGGAGAGGAATGGACGAGCATCATTTATCTTCGTCGTAGTGTTGACTTTCCTTCAAGAAACACGATACATGGTTCTGGCTGTGTGTTTAAGGTAAATTTACCCGGAACTCAGAAATACAATGGAGGTACAGAATAAGATGACCTCATAACGCTTGACCTCGTTTGACTGAAGGCTTCCAGACGCCAAAGCCGCCAGTGTGCAGGCTCCGTGTATGGCGGCGGGGCACCACTCAAATGTGTACATGGGCGGCCACGAGTGTGTGGAGTGGGGAGTGTGTGGCTAACTGTGGGCACCGCCTAAGGGTCCTCACTCGATCCCAGGAATTGACCTTCTTCGCAGTAATTTTCATTGGCTTCGGCATTAATCAGTAGTGTCCTCAGGTGACCTCGTCTCGAGTATTTACTTTGATGATCGCAAGGCAGCGCAACGTAAACCCATGAAAAGGCGAATCTCTTGGACATCCGCTTACACTCCTAAAGAAAAAAAAAAGCCCCTTAGCAATTTCTTGATAATTCACAAAGTAGATCCCCAAACAGGGCAATTTGTCCTCAGTCTATACAAATTCCACTTAGAATTTCCCTAGAAGTTGAAATTGACCTCCAACTTTTTAACGGAAACACGGCAAATGTATGAAATTTTGACCTTATGAAATTTCCTTAAGAAAAAAGAAAAATCTGTAAACTCGTAAATCCCTCGATCAAGGTTTCCCCAAGAGAGGTTTAATCCTTACATAATGAAAAGAATGAAGAGGAAATACTAATGAAAACTTACTAATCATCATGAATTGTTTGCACATATACATAAAACCTATCTGAAGGCGTTGTCGGTGCCTCAGAAATTTTTCGCAGGCAGTCCTTATCAGAAAATAATTTTGTTATTACTTCCACCTTAACCTTCAGATGATCACTGCCTTCTTTACTGCATACTTAGACTGCATAGAAGAGAACAACGAAAAGAAAATGAGAGAGAGAGAGAGAGAGAGAGAGAGAGAGAGAGAGAGAGAGAGAGAGAGAGAGAGAGAGAGAGAGAGAGAGAGAGAGAGAGAGAGCTGTGCACACTAACATCCCATTTCAGAATTGTCTTCCTGGTCAACAATGATCGTCTCGCTTCTCTCTTGGTCCCGTTAATTAAAGGAAATACACACACACACACACACACACACACACACACACACACACACACACACACACACACACACACACACACACACACACACACACACGCACACGAACACACACACACACACACACACACACACACACACACACACACACACGTAAACACAATCATCACGCACTCAGTCAATTAATCTTCCTTGCTTTATTCTTACACTATTCCTTTTCTCACGTTTAGCAATCTTTACTGTGCATCTCTTCTTCCGTCTCTCTCTCTCTCTCTCTCTCTCTCTCTCTCTCTCTCTCTCTCTCTCTCTCTCTCTCTCTCTCTCTCTCTCTCTCTCTCTCTCTCTCTCTCTCTCTCTCTCTTTTCCAGTTCGTTAGTAATGTAAACGGAGGTGATTTTGATGTATACATATGTATGAGAGAGAGAGAGAGAGAGAGAGAGAGAGAGAGAGAGAGAGAGAGAGAGAGAGAGAGAGAGAGAGAGAGAGAGAGAGAGAGAGAGAGAGAGAGAGAGAGAGAGAGAAAAGAAAAACAGAAGAAAAAAAAACAGTGCAAGGGATGGAACTGTTTGTCCAGTGAATACCTTTTTGTGTGTGAAGCTTAAACAGGCGGCTATTCAACTCTCCTGTCTTGACCTCCCTCGCTGCCTCCCTCCATCAGCCTTCCCTCCCCGACACCTCCCTCTATCACACCACCTCGTACTCTCCACCCTCACCCCTCACCTCCTTCAGCTCTTCTCCGCTTCCCTCCTCAGGTCTTTCCTCTATCCTCCCTTTGTGTGCATCCCATAACTCTCCCTCCCCTTCTTTTGCCCTCTATCCACTTTTTCGTCCCCATTTCTCTCCTCCCTTTGCTTCACCCTCCTTGCCCTTGTTCTGGCTCGTCCTACATTGGCCCAGCACACATGACCCACACTACGGCGGGCCCATTGCTGTAGCACCGTTAATGTGGGCACTTTTCACAGACTCGAAAATGTCAGTGAAACTTTTCTTTGCCTTTAAAGCAGCACGTACACAGAAAATAATAATGAAAAATTTATATAAATATCGTATAATGCCCTCTTTTTTAACGTATTAAATTATCATGGAAGACGCCAAACAAATTTATTACTTTATTTTCACTCGAAGCGTACACTTGGAGGTAAATTTATTTGTGGCTGCAACTAATAGCAATCTTTAAATTATTACAAAATATCCAAAAACACGAGGCGAATCGTTTAGATAAAGACTGTATAATATGTTTCTGGCTCTATCGACGATCATTCTATCAGTTGACCTTTGTGTATGTGGCAGAGCGTGACAGGTGGTTCACGGCGGATGAAACACGGAGCAGCCTATTTCATTTTGCCTGGATTAGTTAGATTGTGTTCCAGATGCTTACATAACAGTGTACAACAAGTCATCTAGAGGAACTGAAGAGTTGTGAAGAGGACATCATTCTCTAAGATAATTTATTTTATATCATATATAATTAAATTTACTGAAATAATCATGAAAAATATTATAAATATTATTGTCTATTTTCCTAAAAAAAAAAAAAAAAACTAGCGGTGTAAACCAACCGCTAATAATAATAATAATAATAATAATAATAATAATAATAATAATAATAATAATAATAATGAATATGAGGTGATGGTAACGGTGTGGTATCAGAATCACATGGCACAGCGATCACGAGTCTAGCGCGTGATCCTCCAGACCATGGTGAATGACAAACATGATGTAGCAGTGCTGGTGTCGGAAATCAAAACAACACTCAGCAACACAATAAGAACACAACATATACAGGGACCCTAGGGTCTGTTGTTGTTTGTGTTCCCTTCCATTCCCGTTTAAGACTAAGCATCAGTCACTACGTGAGGTTATGATGAAAATAAGTCCAGATTCGTGTTCAGCATGACCTAAAGCATCATTGTAAAAAAAATTAATGAGATTCGGAGGTGTTGAGTTTTCGCGTTGCTCAACAAGAATAATTTTCTGGGTGGACAGCAGGATATATTAGCTGCGGCGCCACATGTATTACTAAATGGGGGGGTCAGTTCAATTTAGTATGCATATTTTGTGTTCTTATTGTGTTGCTGAGTGTTGTTTTGATTTCCGACACCAGCACTGCTACATCATGTGTGTGTGTCACTTACCATGGTCTGGAGGATCACGCGCTAGACTCGTGATCGCTGTGCCATGTGACATTAAAAAGATATATAGAAAAAATAAGACACAGGAAATACTTTCAATATTCCCGTTACCATCACCTCATATTCATTATTATTATAGTATTTATTCATCATTATGGTGATGGTGGTGGTGGTGGTGGTGAGGGAAATTCTTACAATTCAATAGATAAATATAATAATAATGGTTTATATTTTTTACTGTGACAAATGTGATTATTATTATTATTGTTATTATTATTATTATCATTATTATTATTATTTTTTTTTTTTATTACTATTATTGTGTGTGAAAGTCATTTGCGTTATGGGTTTGACGCCAAAGGTTGAGTGTTTGATTAGCATTGTCTTGTTTACATTTCAAACGGAATCATATTACTTAGAAGTACGCTGATGAAGGTTCATCATTCCAGATCGGGCCTATTAATGACTGATGTATTGTTTTCAATAGTGTGGTGTTGACGGTGAAGCACGTAGGCTTCCTCCCTTCCCTCCCATCAAGGTGGAAACTCCCGAGGCCCGGAGAACTATGACGCAATCCCTCTCATATGCCAAGAAAAATAGTTACTGGCTTCATTATATAGCTACTGCATTCAAGCTAGCATGTTGTATTAATTGCTGATGTACGTAATTAAAACCATATCTTAATAATCTTTTCAAACATCTTCCATTAGTTTTTTTTTTTTTTTTTTCGTCTACTAGTGTGAAAGCATACTACTCTACGTATAAATAAACATAAAATACACTGATCTAGATTTTAAAAGTCAACTACATGAAAGTAATCAGTTTATATAGAGTACAACGTTAATAATCATGTGACTATTGATGGCAAAAATCCAGCCTTGTGGTTCTAGGGTGTCCTGACGCTGCCTCTCACCAGCTGGTCTACCATTACCGACGTGATCTGCACCCACTCCACGGAAAATGCTTCGTTCAGCCATTTCTAGGGCCAGCTGGCTCTCCCGGGCTTCCCTTCTCGAGACGGCGACCCGAGTACCATCAGGTAAGTGATATGTAGAGAGTAGCAGGGGGGAAATATGTGTTTAAGGGCGTGAGTGAGAGGGTAGGTTATCGGAGCTCCCTGACCCAGTATCCAATTAATTCGGATGCGATGCCTTGATTATCTGTTTACTTAGAGCATGTATGCCTTAACCAAATGATGTCCAGTGTCAGTGTTGATGAATGTAATGATTGTACTGCCTTGGGAATGGACTCAGGGCGGGGTGATGAGGCAGAAACCGGCTAGGAATGGGAGGCTGGAATCCGGCTCCTTACCATGATTTTCTTACCATGATGAGGGTCTTGCATCCCTCATCAGTCTCCTGATTAACAAGTGAAGGTCAGCTGTACTGCCTCTTCAAGTTCGGTTGCGGTACTAGGTCAAATGTTGGAAATATTCTAGCGCTTGGATTATTTTAAGGGAAATTAATTTTTTTACCGAAGCACCATTTACCTAGACCATCTACTTTTCTTTTCTTTTTCTTTTTTAACTATTTTGACACTTCTACACTGCAAATAATTTTTTTTTTTTTTATTATTTCCCTCTTCCCCCAGTACTGCTACTTAAAACCTAACTGCCACTTACAATCTTATCATATAGTCTCCTAACTGCCACAAACATTCTCATAACGGAGAAACAGTTTTTAATATCAATATTTCATCAATACATTTGTTTATGTGTTCATTAGTATCCTTTGGGGCTTATTTGATGACATAATATGTAAAGATCGATAATTTGCTCTTAATAGTGTAGTTGAATGCTTCTCTGCAATATTAAACTTTGTGCAATTTTGTGGTATAGACAGTCAAGGTGTAAAACTTAAAAAAAGAAAAATAGATAAAAAGAAAAGCCTTGGGGAATAAGTAGAATTGGTTCATTTGTATCTCCAACCGAGTGTCAAAAGCTACAGATGTCTTTCTTCCCTTTGCCCACAGTCGCAGTGAGCCGTAGTATGTCCAAGCACAACACGGAGACTGATGCTGAGCTGGATGCCCGGTACGAGGCTTACTTCTCCAGAACTGACATTGATGGGTGGGAGACCCGCAAGGTGAATATCTATCGGGGGAATTTAAGAAAGTAATTTTGTATCTGCCATTATGGTGTATTTTATATATTACATTAGTGTCTTACCTGGCTGCAGTGCTGTTGAAAATCACAAATTAATGTTCTGTGTGAGGCATAGTAAGAGACTACTTCATAATGTGGATCTTTTTAATATGTTTTTGTTGTATTTTGTAATGTGACTCTTTTGTATTGTGTTTGTTATGCAGGCCATGAATGACCTGTGTGGCATGGACCTTGTACCTGAACCCAAGATCATCATCGCTGCCTTGAAAGCTTGCCGTAGGAACGATGACTTTGCCCTTGCAGTTCGTTTCCTTGAAGCTGTCAAGGAGAAGTGCGGCAACAAACAGAAGGAGATCTACCCTTACATCTTGCAGGTATTGAGTGTGTTTAGTTGTTGGTGACAAAGAAGTATGATTGTTGGTGAAAAAATGTCGGTAGTTGTAGTAACTGTTTAATCTCTAGTTTATTCTCAGTAGTAGTATTTCTGCTAGCATAACCAATTTAACCAATATCATGGAATTGTTTTTTCTACTGCTGTTAGGGGAGCGAAAGTTGTTTCTCTCTTACTTTTAGAAATTTTGTCGTAATTTTTTGGCCAGTCACCGAGTGGAAAAAGATATCTAGTAGTGATTTTGTTGGGAGTTCCTTAATAATAAGCCTCCTGGCTCCTGGCTAGTACAGTGGTAGCGTGTTGGTTTTGCATTCGCTTGGTCGGCAGACCAAGTCCCCGCCCGGGCTTGTGATGCTTAAGCTGTTTACTGGGGAGGAACGGCTGTGGCTGGGCTTGCCTGGCTGACGTTCTGGAGAGCATCTTCATTGATGGATACCGGAACTGAAACCCATGCAACTTTAACTTTAACTTTAATACTCTTTCATAGAAGCATGTGTTTAACTAGTGAAACAGGATTTACATAGGTGAGCACATACTACATGGTTATTTGGGATTTTGGGTTTTTGATGCACCTTCTCCCACAGGAGATCGGGTCCACCCTGAAGGAACTTGGTGTCAGCACCCCAGAAGAACTTGGTTACGACAAGCCTGAGCTAGCCCTTGCTAGTGTATATGATTAAGATAATTCACTCTCCCTTGTATATTTTTCCAAGGTTACATCTCAACCCATTAATGAAATAGACCAATTTAAGATGTGTTAATTGTCTTGGTGTATAAGATAATTACAAACAGTGGCCATCAGTGGGGAAGCTTCCCATTTGTGTGGAATTGTAAGAAGTTTGTACAGACTGAAGATTCTCCAATATATAAAGTTAATAAATTATGTACAGATGATATGACGTGCGTTCAATCTTTTCCTTTCAAATCACAATACAGCAGTGCCTGGAACAGATGTCAAAAGACTTGCTGCTAGAGCAGAAAGGTTGGTAGGGGAGGAATTTGAGTGAATGGGAATAAGAGTAAAGTAATTAAATGCATGTGGAAAGTTGGTGGTAGAAGTATGATTGTTGTATTTAATGGGGAGGTGTAATGCTTTGAATATTTAAGATTAAAGATCACTGTAGCTGGAGGAATAAGAGGATTACTGATGTAGGAAAGGTGAAGGAAGCTCCCATACCACCAAAGCTCTCGAGTCCAGAGTCAGTAGGATTGTGGTCTTCGCAGAAAATATAAAAAATCTCGAATTGGTCTTTATGCCGTATGGATAATCTAAATGTTGCAGCATCCCCAAGCAATAAACAGTAATTAAATAAGGATAATAACACTATCTTCCATAGTCAGTCAACCATTTACACTTTTCTCAACATAAGGATTCTAGATTGGTTCTAGAGTACATTTAGCCAGAAGAAAATAAAGCCAAGGGAGTACTCGACCTTCAAATGTTCTCACCTTGAGTGTCACCTGAAACCCTTCTGCCACTTTTTATAAATCAACAACCATTGCTTCCTGATATGAGTGAGAACATCAGGTAAAGTTGAGGTACGAGTTATCCCATTTATAGCGTGTTCACAGCCTTCGTACTTTATATCTTGGGTAGTTTTTAGGTATGTATGAAGTAGGAAGACTGCGATCCTAGTGTACTTACATGACTATAAAAGTAAAGTTACAACTGAATGATGACTTAAAGTCAAATAAATCAATATTTTATTACAAAATTGCATTTCTCAATAATTTAGTTTATCACAAAATAGAAGTCCTTTTTTTTCTAGTTTACTAAACAGATTTTATATATTTTTTCACAACACCGAATACATTTTTATATGTTCTATGCAATTAATACATAGCCATTAAGGAGTTAAGTAGCTAAAAAACTAGTATTCCTTGTTTTTTATTTTTTTAAACTAATTTTATTACTTCAATAGAAAAAAAAAACTCCAATGCTAATTTTAAGTATTTTTCCTTTACAATAAAATGAGAAACTAGCACATTACAAATACAGAACAATTGAGGGAGTGAGTGTAGAAAGGCTCCAACATGCCACTCTTTCCCAGAAAAAGTTTTAGTGTACGTACATCACTGTTTTCACCTTTTCTCTATGCAGTGGGCATGGATGGAAGACACTTTAAGCATAGTATAGAAAAGGTTCTTCATCTGACCACTGCATAGAGGAAGGGTGGGATGGACAAAGTAAAGCAAAATTTTGGGGAGTGTGTCATGTAGGATTTTTCCAACGCAACCCATCAATTATAGTTTTGACACTTTATCCTTGGTAATTTCATCAGTATAATCTATAATAATAATTTTAATACTATGTAAACATCGTCCACACAAAATTCAACAGAGGAACAATTTGTATCCAATCAACACACGCTCACCACTCCTACACAACATATTCAATGGATCTAATGATTTTTACACAATTTTCAAAACAGATGCACACGGTAAAAAGTCTGACTGTTATTCAAAATATTTCTTCATACTATTTTTTGCTTATCATTCTGGTGTGACGAAGACCGTATCTGGTCTCTTATAGCACAAATTTGCATGATTATTGGTCTTTTGCTCCTATACAAAACACACATACAGAACAGAAGTGCTGGCCTTCTACTCCTGTTAGATTGCAAGGTCACAACTCCTTAGATTATATCCTGCAACTAGTTTTTGTTAGGTGACCAGGGGCTACAGTATGAAAGGAGATGAGGTTAAATTGTCTCTACCTGAATGGGTATTCATACTCAAAACCTCGTTTGTGAGCAGTGTGTGCTAATCACTACATCACTGGGTCACTATATATACACATTGAAAATTACTTCATCAAACCCACTATTGAGTTGGTCACATCCATGGTCTGATCATCAAGAAGCACTATATCAAAACTGTCCATGAAGGCTGGAAGACGAGCATCAATCTGAAAGTTGAGATAATGTTAGACAAGCCAGAATAAATATCTTGTGTAGCAATCATGACTAAATTTGTCATATATATCAACATAATATACAGAGGGCCACTGCCAAATGATGCTCACCTTGTCATTGAGGAAACCAATCTTGAGTACATTGCTTGGCTGTGGCACCCCAAGGGCCATCTTAATGTCCCCAATTGAGTCCCCCATCAATACTACATTGGTCCTGTTATGCAGCTTCTCAAAGTAGTCAGAGGAGTGGATAGCATTCTCGTTCTTGTTGAACACGTGAATCAGCTTGCCCTTGAAGCCCACCATAATGCCCTGTGGATGTATTGATTTAATTCAGTACAGGTCTAATGGAAACATTCCACACACAAGGGATGACCATTCAATAATTATTTCTACAAAATTAGATTGTAAAAAAAGCTTGCTAAATGTAGAAATATATGTATAAATAAATATAGTCAAAATAATAAAACTTGGTGCCTTTCTAAATGTTGGGTTATTTTGTAATCGTTAATCAATAATACTGCACGGCTTCTCACCTCTTCATTGTATTTAAAGAAGTTAGAAACCACCTTGACATTATCAGTGTAGACACCAAAATGCCTTAGTACTTCCTCCAGCACATCCCCCATACCAGCTGACAACACCAACACAGGCACCCCTGCTTCATGCAGCTTCTGGCACAGTTCCTCAGATCCATCCCTGTACCATAGCAATACATCATCAAATGATGACTCCTGGCAAGCTAATACTTCATTATACCATATAAGCTATCCACAGAATGTCAAACAAGACTCCTACAAGATTCAGGAGTCTTGAATTATCCCACTCACAAATTGCTCAGAGTCAATTTATTTAATCAATCCGTCTGACAGATGCAAAGTAAATAAACATTGTGTCTATTAATCTCCACCCCCTAGTTAGGACATGAGAAGGTAGACAAGGGTAAACAGGATCTCCACACCTACCACTAACCCTGGATATGACATGTTAAAGCAACGCTAGCAAAATTAGCAAATTAGCTCGTCAGATAAGCTGAACCATAGACATATGGTGTAATCTATGGCTGAACTTTTCCATACTGTACTTAAGCACTCCTGTTATTAAGGTCTAACCTCATACTATAAGACATGTTTTCTCACCTTAATCTGGCAGTGCTGGCCAAGACCATGCCCTCAATGGCTGTGTGGCTGACGGAACACTTAACGATGAGGTCATGAATCTGTTGGTACCACTCCACCATGTATGGGATCTTCTCCTCCTCCTTCATATGGGGATCCACCTCAATAGGATAGTACTTGGTCAGCAGACGGTTGGCCTCTTCTCGGTAGAACTTCGGCATGCTAGGACTGCTATCCATGATCCCTGTAACACATTGAGATCAACATTTTCAATATATGTATAAAATTTAAAATAAAACACTGCAACCCTAAGTAGATGATATGATACATTGCTGGTCATTTTTACATTGGACTCATTCGTGGTACGGCCGATCTATTTTCCTAATAGCTCAAAAAATCTTAATTTAAAAACTATTATTTTTATCTCATGCAAATCCACTCCCTGAGAGGATGAAAAGAGATTTTCTAATCAATTTTCTTTTCTGTTTTTAATTAATCTCTAGATAAATACATTATCAAACCACATATTAACATAAGAGCAAGTGCATGGTTGTGTTACCATTTCTTTCATGTGACTATCCCACCTCTGCCCACTTACCCCAAGAGCAGTGGCAGCGTTGTCCTCCCACGTGAACCCTGGTCAGCGTGAAGTCAAAATCCACCACAAGCTGAGGGCAGACTGGTGGTGAGACTTGGGGGCATGGGAGTGTGGGGGTGGAGGCTGAGGTAAGAGATGGGAATAGGGATGGAAGGTGAGTTGAATATTGAGCACATTATATTTCTGCTCCACGAAGTGCACAAACAGATCTCAGATAGTGTGAGGTGCAGACAAAGTTATCAAAATTCAATGAAATATAGACACAGATATAGATGCATCTTAGATTCATCGTCTGCACCACATTCAAAGAAATAGCATTTTTAATCAACTTTTATGGAAATAAATATATCTTTATAAAATTGCATATTATATATACATTCATCTAAGACGTGTTGCTGCGTGTGTGTATAATGAATAGGTGATAAATAAGAAAAGATTATAAAAAAATTTTTTATTTCTTTCTTTCATGTACGTATTTAGAGATGGTATATGAAGGGAAAATTAAGGACGATGTGGGACGTATTTAAAGTGTATGGAAAATGTTAGTGATGGAAAGACCTGGAAAAAAGATATTGAGATGTTTTGTAGGCATCAGATTGTACAGTATTTTAAGTATTATTTAATTCTATTTTTTTGTTTTTGTTTACCACCTGGCTGCCACTTTGCATGTGTATCTCTTGAATGCCACTATGCATTTATAGGAAAAAGACAGCCTAGAAAAAATAAATAAATAAACATGTAAAAAATGTACTACTCTTACATCTTGGCAACTCCCATAACGAAGTGATCCTCCACCCAACATTACAAGACCTGACCTGACCTGACCTAATTTAACCCAACAGTACAAGGTGGTGTTAGCCCTCACCTGCAGCCTGGAGAACCCACCCCCTACAATGGTAGTGAGCAGCTCCTCAACTCTCGCCGGGTTCTTGATTCGTACATGATCTGCCGCCAGGAGTTCCAGCTAAGGAGGTTGAAGGTAAGTGTTAGGTCATCACATAATCAGTAACTATATCTACACATAATTTAAAAAAATAAATATGTTCACTGAGTACAGGAGAAAAAAAACATGAAATGACTGATAAGATATTCAGAATGGATGAAGATTTACTTATTTGTAACTATATGTGGATATTGTGTGGTGTTCCAAACTAATAAGAAAAATCCTCTGTAAAACAAACTTCAAATTTCAAGATTTTCAACAATAACAAAATTTGTGGGCTGTGGAATATAGTGTCGATAAAAAAAAACTAATTGTTTGAATGGCATGTTTGAATGACATGTCAC